>CACVKI010145558.1:108355-138801 GCA_902732785.1 Trichogramma evanescens | reverse complement strand
AATTATTTTCTATTTCACGAAAATTTTGAAAAAATTTGAGAAAATTTGGCCAAAGTTTTGCAAAGTTATTTTAACATTGCAAAAACTTTTGAGCCACATTTTCGCAAGTTTTTTTAANTTTTCTGAATTTTTCGACAAGTTTTCTCAACGTCTATATAACTTTTGAAAACGTTGAATACATTGATAGTAAAAATTTCAACAAGTCCGAATGACAAACTTTTCAAAAGTTTATGTCTTGGTAAACTTGTGAAAAGTTTAAAAACACATAAAAATTTTTACGGGGGTAATTTTATAAAAATAAAAAAATTCTGTGTTTGCTTTACATGTAAACACAACTCGAGAGGTTAGCAGCAGACAAATTACGCGGGATAACATGCGTATTGTCTTTGAGTCTATGATACCATCGACCCACCTAGTCAAATTAAGTATCTACCTTCCGCTGTTTCTTGATAATTGCTGATTTGAACTCTGTTGGGTCCCCAACGTCCTTAATTGAAATTTCTCAGCATTCTACAACTGTTGTTGTTAAATAAGTACATCTTATTTTAAAAATACGCCTTATAATCTTTTTAGCCTCAAAAATTCGACCACGGCTTATTTGTGGCGAATGGCATATTTTCGGTAGAAGGATTTATAAGCTCAAAATTCACGAAGAAAATCAATTGATACTTTGATTTATAAAAGATCTTTAAAATTGCATAAGGCTAAGAGTATGAGTTGCCACATTTTTTTTCATGGCATTATAATGTATTATAATTTTAGTCAATTATTAATGACTGAAACGTTTTTTTTCTTTAGATGGCATTGACCTTTTAAGTAATCCTGCACGTAATGAATTATGTGGTCTAAATGTATATCGCAAGCAGTTTTACCTACGTGTTCACTTACCCAAAGTTAATTTACAATGTGCTACAAGTGTCAAAATAACTCGAAAGTCAGATTCACGGGTGAATGACGTAAAGAATAATTAGAGCCATGCAACGATTCACGGGTGCAGGCAATCGTCACTTTAAGCTTAAGTACCTGGAATTAAAGGGAACATAATAGAATGCAATACGAGGAAATCTTAGCCTCAGATCGCTCCATATTCTGCACATTCAAACTGAGGTTCAAGTGATTCACTGTTATACGATATAAAGGCTTCCGCATATAGTTTCCTACTTATATGCATGCACGCACGTACACGCAGGCAAATGCTAACACACACATAGAAAAGCCTCCCTACCACATACTACGGCAGTAACCCTCCCGACAACGCAATAGCTAATGCACTCGATTGCTGCTCTTGGCACGAAAGGCACGGAACTTGCACTGTAAGTGAGATTGACGCTACATCGGATCGACTATATACAACGCAAGAAGCGCGTATAAGCCAGATATGCAGCGTTGGATACGATGTTACTACAGCTAATACTGAATAATATCCTAGTATAATAGTATAAGTTGACGATTTTCACCTATTCGTAGGACCCTGATTATTTTTTACACCATTACATTGCTGCTCAAAAGTTTGAAAAATATTATATTCAATGCTAAAATGGCAAGTTGTTTTAAGTATTCAATCACTGTAAACTTTCTATCTTTACTTTATTATTAAAATATTTCAGTTTGATTTTATGGAAATTCGATTGTTTAAGGGGACACATACACCTTAAACACAACATTTTTTTTATTTCATTTTTGAGTAGGTTTTTTCCTCCCCTTTTCATTGCATTTTTCAAAATTCCAAAATTTTAATTTTGCCCTGAGATACAGCTGTTTCCGTGAGCCTTTTCCCTATACTTTATGTGTTAAATTTTTTCTTCTTTTGCGTTTTCTGGCGAGTAGTGTTTTTGGTCATCTATCGTAACCTTCAGACGGTACCGATTGAGCTTCAGCACCAGGGTCGCGTACACTTCTTCAGAACATCAATGGTTACGGTCACTACCTCAGATGAGACAATCGAACAGGCAGATTGCTCTGCATGAACAGTTAAGCACACATTTTTTTCCATTTTTCGTTTTTACCGAAATTTAAGTCATAAAAGTACTGTTTGAGAGTGACCTATTGGTTCGATCGTCTCATCCGAGGTAGTGACCGTAACCATTGATGTTCTGAAGAAGTGTACGCGACCCTGGTGCTGAAGCTCAATCGGTACCACCTGAAAGTTACGATAGATGACCAAAAACACTACTCGCCAGAAAACGCAAAATAAGAAAAAATTTAACACGTAAAGTATAGGGAAAAGGCTCATGGAAACAGCTGTATCTCAGGGCAAAATCAAAATTTTGGAATTTCAAAAAATGTAATGAAAAGGGGAGGAAAAAACCTACTCAAAAATCAAATAAAAAAATTTTGAGTTTAAGGTGTATGTGTCCCCTTAACTATTTTTATTTATTTATTATTACTCAAAGCAAGAATTTAGTGTATTTTTTCATGTTGTCAATCATTATGCAATACCATCCTGCGCCTCAGTCTTAAACCAAAGGTTAATATTGATGACATTGTAAGAATTTGCTCTAATTGTTGTGGGAAAGAAGCTTTGGTAGATCGAACACCATTTCAACGCTACCGTCGTACAAAAACGAAAAACACTCCTGGATATCAGCCTGCGGAAGGCTGGCAATGAAACAGAAGTCTTATTAATTGCTCGAAGGCAGAGGGTAAAAACCATTACCATCAGGGTAGAGAACTGTTCTATCACCTCGTCTCCCTACATCCGTTACCTGGGCCTACATAGAAACATCAAACTGCAGTTCGATAAACACCTAAGAATAGTCAGTGAGGAGCAGTGCAACGGAGACGTAGGCAAACGTATACACTAAGCAAAGTCGATCCATTGACGAGCCTGCCTAGGCGTTATCAGCAGCCTCTCACATTTATCTTATACGAATCTTACGAAGCAACTTACGTTCTAATCGCCATACCACCTCTAGCCTTACTGCAAAATAACCGTGTCCAGCTCTACTAACGCCGCCAAGAGGATACAAGTTGCGCTATATTATTACATAAATATAAACTTATTACTGTGCTCAGATGTACCAAGCGAGCTAATTTTCAAATAGAATGAAAATAAAAGAACGATTGTGAGTTGCATTAAGTTTACTTTATTTTTTATTCGTGCGAGAATCATTTCTCTCAACAGTATGCTCGAAAAGTGATCATGTGAAGTTCTAGAACAAAGAGAGTTAATTACAAAATTTTTTATTAATTCAAAGAATATAATCTAATTATGCTTAAAAACTATTTATTTCCGAACAATCAAATTCTGCACGTATGAGTTGCTCTTCTTTCGAGTTATTATTTTTTAGAATTAATTTTATTTATATGGTAAGGGGCAACGACAACATACATAAGAGAGTCAACAAGCTCATTTCAACAGCTTAATCAAGCCTAAAATTGAATTCCTCGGGTCGCGTATACATTCTCTCTCTTCTCTTATGCGCACAGTCACACATACTTGTAAATGGGCAATGTATATATGCTCTCTTCTAGCTACTTGGCAAATAAGTGATTCTCACGTGTAGAGAGAGAGAGAGAGAGAGAGAGAGAGAGAGAGAGAGTATAGGAGCACGTGCAAGCGAGCGAGTGAGCTTTACCACAGCTGTATATACAAATTCACATGATGGGGGTACATGCTACAAAGGCTCTTACTCTACTTTACATATTACGTCAGTGTGCGTGCGCATATATATATAGTATAGCATCTCTCGCTAAGTTGCATCATACTGCAGTTCGCGAGTAGTTGCGCTCGATGCGGGTGGTATGGGAACATTCACGTGCAATATTGTAACTGAGAATTGAGAGCGGAGTGAGAGAGCGAGAGAGAGAGAAAGCAAACCACTACAGCGAGCAAAAGGAAATTATCGAGTGCTGAAGCTAGCAAGCTTTACTGTGTTTCTCTAGAAGTGAGCACGCATCCGCTTTTCTCGAACTTGGCAAACTTCTTGGTCAGCCATTGCAACTAAACGACGACCCTTACACAGCTCACTTACGCAGTCCTTAGCTTTTACAGCTTTCCCGCACATCCAAACGAGAACATCCAGCGAAAGAGAAAGAGAGAGAGAGAGAGAGAGAGAAAGATATCATAAGTCTACTACAAGTAATACTCATAAGCTATATACTCGTAGTTTCACATGAATAAAGCTGCTACTATTCTTTGAATAAGTGTTAAAAAAGTTACAATCTCAAAAGCAGCGAGTAGGAGATAGAAAATAACTAGTCATCATTATTATTAAAAAATTATATAACATTAAAATTTCAAAATTTGTAGCAGAAGGCAATTAATTAATTTTCTAGTTTTTTTTAAAATGATTATTCGTATATTAAATACACTCTGAATCATTTAGTAATACAATCAACAAACAACGAGATCTAGTCAATCATAAATTGAAGTGTTTTTTATTTTTATAAACGTTTTTTGTCGTTCCCTGTTATTCCAGCCAATCTTATTAAAATCTCGAGATTTTCTCTCTATCAAACTCGCTATGTTTGCACAAACCTGTAAATAATCTAGAAAAATAATTTGAAAGCTCGCTGGTAAAAAATCGTAGAAATATCGAGAAAATCTTTTTCTAATGCCTTCGTATTTGCAGCTTAATGAGACTTTTAAGTGTTCTCAAAGGCATAACAACTCAAATGAACATCCAGCTTACCCCCATTAAGACTTGAACTAATTCGAAAAGTCGCGAGAGGCGCAGCGCTACATGGCAACAGCGGCAGTATGGCAGCAGCAACATTAGCTTCAATATATACGTTTTTATAATTACTTTTTCTCTCCTCAACTTTTGTTGTTTAATTTTCATAAAGTTGCCGCATGCCGTTTTGGTCTGACATTGCTTTTTTAATTGTCATGAATCGAAGAGCATATGAAATCTGGATCGTGGCACTTACTAAGTCTTGTTTGCTTACGAAATGCACTGTAGTTACAGTTGCATTGGTTTACTTATTACTAATTAGTTAGAGCTGTATCGATTGAATATAAACTTCACTTGGCATTTGTTTCGAAATTACCAAGAAAAAGATGTGCTTTTTATCTTTCCAAAGATAACACACGGATTTCCGAATAATGCCGAAAGCTGCAGAGGATTTCATGGCCTGGGTGCATCGACCGGAGCGAGTAGGAAAATACTCGCATCGTTACGTGCGCGGTCCTGCAGTTGTGCATCGCACACGTTCCCGAGAGCTGGATGCGCTATATGGGTATTTGGGAAAGCTCGGGCGCCTATTTAGGATATCTTTCTTAACAACGTCCTCACCGCAGCCCAGAACAGTTGCAGCGCGGAGCAAAGCAGTTGTTGGCTACATACATACAATGGAGAAACGAGAAACAATGCGCTTGCTTGCGTAACTCCTTTTTAACCCCTTAGTCCCTAACCCTTCGCTTCTATGTATTCTCATATATATTACGATCTTTTTTGTCTCTCTCACTCTGTACGTCGGTATGTGTGTGCGTATGTGCTTCTATGTGTGATATTATGCATCATTTTCCATTTACACGATATATGCTGCTTGCTATCTCAGAGCAATGCAGTTTTCCTCGTTTCATAAGCATGCAGCTTTTAGATGGTAGAGTAAGAGCATATTTTCATTTGTGCAGCCTAGTATCGTATTGTATTTTTTCATAACACTGTAATTCAATTGAGAAATGAATTTTATTCGTTATTTTTTTAAATGAAATTCTTCGCTGTGTGATGGTAATTATTTGTATTCAAAATTGCGATGCTAAGCACGCGAAAAGCATTAGTTCGGCATTACAGTATAATCAACTCTGAATAAATACCCCAAATGTCAGCGCATCAAGATATGCAAGAGACAGCAGCCACAGCGTCAATGCAGCAAACACTTGAGCCTTCAGAATCAACTTGGCCTGGCAAACGCCAAGCCAATGGTCAATTAACTGCTCTTACCTCATATCCTGTCCTTTGAATGTGCACTGCAGCTCCTTGCGTAACATTCGGAAAATTAAACTCGTCTATTTGGCGTATTCTTCAGTAAAGCTGCCTCTCAATTAATGATGTTCGATATTTTTATTTCAATATGGACCGCGTATATTTGGTATTTCAAGAAGAAAAGACAGAGCACAAAAACTCTGAGAGTCACGTACCGGAGCTACACTTATATTATGATGAAGCAATCATTGCTTTGCAGAGTTGGGTGGGCTCTAAAACATCACAACTTCACGAAGAGACTAGAACTCATTGCCACGCTGCGCTAAAAATTTCAACTAAGTGAAACCTTTTCCGTTCACTGCAATGCACGAAAATTCTCTTCTCTACACTGAGAAAAATTGTATGCAGGGTAAAATAATGGACAAGCATTGAGCACATCAGTAAGGATATAAGTGCTCAAAGCCACATTAAGTTTTAGACTTGGCGTGTTGTTCAAACCAATTTCCGTCGACCATCGATAGTTGCAGGTAGTAATCGTCAACGGCTGCTTCACTCCAATGTTGCGCCAGCTCAAAACGCACGATCGCTCAACGTTCACGCACTCGATGCTGTTGCTCTCGAGGTTGCCTCGATACTCTCTCTAATTCCATTAATCGCGCAATAAGGCATTGGCTCTGCAGGTGGTTCTATATAGTCAAAATCGTCATTGCTTGCATCTCAAAAGCCACTAAAAAATCGCACTCGCGAGCTCGCTGTATCAAACGCGACTCGTGTAACATTCGCAACGTTACAACGAGAAAGGGAAATTAGCTGTGAATAAGCTGAAACTCGTCGCGTAAGCGGTCTGGCTAGGTCGCGCCTGAACTGCATAACTGCATTAGAGGCTCTTCGTAGCGGGGACAGGCCACTGGTATAAATTAACTCCGTGCTCAGCGAATCTCCAAGAAATAAGTAAGTAAGCCAGAACGAGTATAGTCGAATTGCTAGTTGACTTGCTAATGCTATTTACTAGCGACAGAAGGTTCCCCGGTGCTAGCAGCAGCTACGTATACAGCAGGCAACTCTTACTCCGCAAGCTCTCTTTCCGCGCGACGGAGTCTTGATGCAAATACAGATATAGCCAGCGTTGCAGCACAAACACGAAGCGCATTTCACACTCGCGCAAATTTTTTTCCCCCGGCCGAGTTCTTAACTCGAGTAGTCGTCATTTTGGTGTACTGCTCTCCAAGGCTTGCAGCTGGTTCACGGCCGAGCGAGCGTAAAATTACTTGTTCCCTGGCTTTAGCGTATCTTCCCAGAGAAAACCACAGCAAATATAATAGTGCTCAGTTCGAATCATACACGTTTCCAGCGAGTATATAGCTACGACCTCGAGATCTGCACGAGCCGTTAAACTTTATATTTATAAATGGATGCGTAGACTAGAACGGAAAAATAATTCCATTAGAGGCAAGCGTGTGCCGTTATTTATACGTCTCTTTTTATTCGAGCATCATGTGTTTTTACCCCCGTATATATGAACCGAGCGCACCGGCAAACAGCTAGTATAAGTTTTGAAACAAAAAAATAAATTGAGAAAAGTGTGCTGTTACCCGCTACCCATCCCCCCTTTCCTACCATTCGCAAGTACGAATTGCTAACCCCCCGCGAAATTTAGCGTCCGAGGCTATCTTTTTCTTCCTTTCATTTTCGCATCTATGACTGGAGAGTCGAAGTGAGGATGAATGACGCGATACGACCGCTCGCGTGTGTATGAGCATGTTGACTGAGAGGGTCGTGCACAACGAGTGAGACAAATAAAAGAAAGAATTGTTGAATGGCTGCAGAGAAGCGTTGCAGGTTTATGTGTGTGTACGCAAGAGATCGAGAGAGAAAGAGAGAGAGAGAGAGAGGGAGATAGAATAGCTTGTACAAGAGTCGTTGTAGCAACAGCGGCAGCGTGACATTCGTTAAGTATAGAAGCGGCAAAGCAGCCACAGCCGCTGCTGCTCGCAGCATTGCATTTAAATGTTCCAGCGGCATAAATATGCAACGAGACGACAACGACGTAGCAGCGGGAGCAAAGCAGTGGCAGCAACAGACTCGCTGGTGTTTTATGCTCGTCGCATCAACGATGAGCTTCGGTCTCTCTCTCTCACTCCATGGCACGCGAGAGCTGCTCTTTCTCTGTTTTCTCCACAATTTTCGAGATTGATTAAAGTGGCTCTGTAAAGCCAAGTGAGACGCTTCTTCTTTCGGTTACGATTCACTGATTTTCTAATTCTTTTTTCTTTACTGCCTTATTGAGTCAGCACTTTACTAACTTATAGAGTTCATTTTTATATTTATTGTTTTTTTTATAAACAGTTAATTATATTCATTCAATCCTCTCTTAAAATAATGATGACCTAAAAGTGAAGCCAATCTATTCGGCCTCTGATTGGTCGACTGACTTTTGACTCGAGTCGAAACGTAATAAAGTGACATCATACGGTCAAAATAGCAACTTTTTCGAAACTGACTGAAAAATTTACGCGCGCGAAGCGCGCCTGAAAGTTACTAGTGAATATTAAAAATATTAGGGCATTTCATGAAACATGAAAAAAGATAATATTCAGTTTTTTAAAATAAAACGTATATACTATGTATACGTATATAAGCGGTGCAATAAGTCAAACGAAAATGTTAAGCTACAATCATGATGATTTCTAAAATCACTTTAATCGGTTTTCCCGAAGCACAGGTAGCAGCAACTGCAGTAGTAGAAAAGTACTGTCAACTTATATAATATAAGAAAGTTGAAAGGCAGCCAACTATTACAAAAGTTCATAATGAATCGTCAGATCTCTCTCTCTCTCTCTCTCTCTCTTTTTCTTTCTGCCTCGCGCTGGAAACGGCAAGTAAGCACCGTAGCTCGTCGCTCTGCAGAAGGGGGATAAAAACGTTTCGCGTACAAGCGGGACTTTTATCAAATCACTATTACCTGTTATACTTACTTTAGATTTCAAGTTCTGCCATGTGAGCTTTAATACTATATACACGTGCTCAGCTCAGAACGTCGCTGCTGCCACGTATTTTTTATATACATGTATTTTTCTATCTTTTTCGCGTTGTCGAGCGCAGAGTGACGGTAGTGCGCGCTCGACTTTTTGGCACGCATTCGCGACCAGAACTTTAATCCAAACTTTTCTCGCCCTGAAGAGTACAGCGCACAGCGCAGTTTTACTCTCGGAGGCTGCGACGCGAAAGTACTGCAGCCTCTACTTGGGTGCCGGCGGCGTACTCCACTCGCGTCGACATTTAATGTCTTGCATGTGAGAAAGAGAGAGAGAGGTCCGTCGAGACTCTACGGAATTTGTCGACTTTTCCTGCAGTTTCTATCTCTTTTTTTCTCTTTCTCCTTCGCTCTCACTTCTTATGGAATAAATATAAGATTAACTTGACGCAAGAAAATCGTCCGCGCAGTTTTGTATATCACAGTGGAAGAAGGAGATGAAGAAAAATATGATCAAGAGGCGAGACTCAATTTTTTGTGCCTGTTTTTTTAAAATAATCCTGATGCTATAAAAAAAAACACCAATTTTCCCACAATAATTTGTTGTGTAACTTTTTTCGACTTTGAGATAGACCAAGAGTGCTTGATCGAATTAATAGTTTACTAAACTCGAAACTTTTCGAAAATATACTGCCGGACAATACTTTGATTTCGACTACTTGTTTATGTCAGGCATAGCTTAGGTCAGATTATTCAAAACCAATAGGTGAATTGAATAATGTTTATTAACTCCATATTCTATACTTGTTATCCTGTAAAAGTAAAGATGTGAAAATAAATCAACCATGTAAATTATGCAAAACAGACAAAACGCTCATGAACTCATTTTTATTATCTTGGATTTATATTACATCATCGAGTTTTTACGTATTTATAATAATGTTCGATTTTTTACTTCAGATACTTTTGCGGTACATCGTGCCTTTGTGATTTTAACATGTGCAAATCGCAGTACTGATTTTACACGGAGATCGGACGTCCATTTATTGTGTATACACCTACAATAGTCGTACAGGTATGTAATACAAAGCTCCCTTGAGTACTATTTACAATAAATTTTTTTTGTACAAAAGAACTATTAATTGTTTTTTTATTCGCATGATACCAACAGTAAAAGTTTACCTAACCTTACGATTTATCTAAGCCACGAAATCGAATTCGTTTTGCTGGCAACTAGATAGAGCTTCGGCTGTAGACTCGAACCGTAATTTTTATTTTCAGCGACTGTACTTGTATATAAAACGAAGGTAATATTAAATTAAGGTATAAAAAATATTGAAAGATATTGAATTTCAAATGGAATCGGTCGTCGTGCGCTTTACTTTGCGGAATAATATACAAAATGAAGTTTCGAACGTATTTTTAAATATAAGGCTCGATTGCAAACGCGTGATGAAATTCTCTATAGAAGCATCAATACCATCAACTATCGGCAGGGCTAAGCACGCCCGAGAAATATACGAGTCAAAAGCTAGCCGCGCGACCGCACGTGTCCGCAGGTTTGCCATCGAATTTTGTCGTACGTACTGCATGCAATTTTCGTTCTCTCACTCTCTATCTCTCTCTCTCCACCCCTCGGCGTAGCGCTGTACTGTATACACAACTACTAGGTCAACGGTGAAAGAGACGAATGGGAAGCTCTGGGCCTTCGTTGCCGAAAATTTCTAGCCTCGCCTCTCGTCGTCATCGTCCGGCGGAAGGCAGTGAATCGTTGAAAGGACCGGTGATTGAATGCGCGACCTCGCGTTAGCGAGAAAAAACACGCTACCCGCCGGCCGAGCCGAGTGTGCTGAGTGCGCGGGATGCCCGTTCGCGCGCGCATGAAAACAACTCGGCACTTTGGCTCGCTGCAGTTCGCACGCGCCGCTCAATATGCGCCACCGTCACCGCCACCGTCGCTGCTGCTGCTGCTGGTGAAATGCGTACTTTTTTTTACGGGGGGGAAATTATTTGCTACTCTCGCTCGTGCTGCAGCCGAGCCCCGAGAACGTGCCCGCTTTGTTATTGCATGCCCATGACAACTTTTTCACGGGGTGATTTACTTTATTGTGTTTTGCGGTCTCATTCGTGTGATATGTTTTATTTTCGGCGAATTTTTACGTTTTAAATCCTTACTTTTCAATTTTAAAATTCTCTCAAGAGCTGATGGTAAAAAATACTAATCCAAAAATTTCCTAGGTTTGTTATTGGATTTAGTTGGCCAGTAAACACAATTACGCGCCAAGTTTCACAAAAAAACGTGTGAAATCTAATTTAGCTCTATCCAGTTAGTAGCAAAAGTCAAAATGGTTAATTATGTTTAACTCGTTTCTAGCTTCTAGCGCCGATTATTTCAATAAATCACTAATTTTTTTTCATATCTTTTTACACTTTAACAATAAAAAAATCGTTTCCGATAGTTTACGTAACAAATACATATATTTATTTATGCAAGTTTTTTATATCTATACGTCCTTTTTAAAATACATAAATTGTATGAACAACACTTGATTTTATTATCTACATAATATCAAAAGTAATCAACGCTTTTTTTAAAAATACTAAAAAATCGATAAAATTTTTAATAAAAACAATATTCATTTTTTTAAACAATGTCATGGAAGATATGTGTGTTACGTGCTTGATTATTCAACGCTCTCCTCTAAACAACCTCTTGTTTGAGTTTATATCTACAACAAATAAATAAATAACAAATTTACATTGCAAATACATGCTCACACTTGCTAATCCTTAAATAAAATATATTATTTTAAGATTAATATTATTACACAAAAATTTCTATTACACTGCAATAATCCTACTTATAGAAAAAAATATTACATGTTTCTTTGTTTGTATCAGTAATTCTGAATTACAATTTATAACTACTTAATTCGTTTTAAAAGTTTTCATAAATTCTGTCAGTACATATGGTACTGACCGAAAAATGTTCTTTGAGACATATTCAGAGTAAAGACTCTTAGTTCACGATACACTTATAGGAACAAAACAAAGTATTATCATGTCACATAGATTTCACTTTCACTACATATTTATATCTCTTGGGCTGTAGTATAGACTGATTTTTTGACACAAACACATACAC
Source organism: Trichogramma evanescens (assembly GCA_902732785.1). NCBI lineage: Eukaryota > Metazoa > Arthropoda > Insecta > Hymenoptera > Trichogrammatidae > Trichogramma > Trichogramma evanescens. The sequence goes on along the minus strand of CACVKI010145558.1, from coordinate 126,812 downwards.
ATGAAGTTCTCGATTGTAAGTAAGGATCGTTGGGTAGATCGTGTAAAAAATCCTTCGCTGCCCTGCACTTTTACTGAAAAAGTCTTTCTAGGTAATCATAATGTATACAAGTAGAATAGAAGATCGTGCCGGGGTCGGGCATGCACAAACGGCTTTATATACAACTCTCTTGAATTCGATTAGAACGAGTGACCACCTCTGGCTGGTGTATTTTGCCATGCACAGAGACCGACGACGTTACAGGCTTCTGAGGCATCGTTGAGACGCCTTTGCTCGCCCTCTGAAGACTATAATACACCTGTGAACATTAATTTAATTTTGTATCAACGACACCGCTTCATATTTCCTTCTCGCTCGGAGCTTTCGTAGACAAAGGTTACATTTGACAATGATATCTGAAATTTATTTTTTATCAAATTTTTAAGGGAAATTACGAGTCATAAAGCGTTACACGAGCATCGAAACAAATCTCTAGCACGAAAGCGCGTGATTAATGATACGCAAAAAAATGCGTTACACAAATTCATGAGCGGTGGTGAGGAGAAAGTCTTGTCCAGTGAAGCAAGTTTGAGATTATTTGACTATTTAACGAAGATCAAAGTTCGGCCGAAGAAGCAAAAGAGCTCGGCGAGATTCGCGCGCGTCGTTTGCGCTCACGATAGCTCGGCTCGAGTGGTACGTATATAGTGGCCAACAGGCGATCTGCCACGAGTCGAGTCACGCGCGCATTAAAGACTGGCCCCTCTCAAATTATCGAGAAAACTTCCGAGGTAATTAAACTTGTGAAACTGTGCGGCAGATAGCCTGGAGGCTTGACTGCAGAGCTCTTCTATACATCCAAGGACGCGAGGGGGCGCGTTTTAAGGCTATAGAAAGTTAAAGTGGTTGACTCGCGCGCGCGTACGATCGAACTCGCGCCCAAGCGCTGTGGATCGTTTACTTTGCCACTCGTACATGTTTGGCATCATAGCTGGCCTAAAATCCGAATAAAGTGCCCAGCTTCGGTGGGCAGTAGCGAGTGCAAGTACCAAATGTTGCCTTACGTTTTGGTTGTGAATGTTTCGTTGATTGTAGGCCTCGAAGGCCATCTGCTTGAAGTCCGCCAAGGTCGGCTGATTGGTGCTGAATCCAAGACCACCGAACTGTTGATGCGGCGAGTGCAGCGGCTGGAGCGTGGGTAACGGACCCAGCTGTTGGCGTATCGTCGGTGCGGCCTCCGGTAGGACCAGTAGAGCCGCATCGCTCGTCGGCTGATGCTGCATAATCATCGGTCTTTTTTCCGGCGAAATGCTGGATTCGTCGGTGGTCGTCGCGCAGCTACCTTCGACGACCCTCCGTCTTCGTTGGGGTGGCGTTTTGTACACTGGGATATAAGTTAAGGGTCTTCTCTCTGCGAATAAACGCGCAATGATGCATATATGTATGTAAAGTCTAGCGAATTGCAATGTCGTCTCCACTATGTTTTTTTTCGAGCTGTGCACATATATACTTTTCTTACGAAGCCCTGCCCGGGCATGGCTAAGTCTCTGCTAAGCTTTACAAAGACACAACCCCTTGATGCATTATCACGCACCATGGCGCGTGATGGTGTGGGTACACAGACATGGCCCTTACTTTTCTCTCCGTCTCTCTTGCTCTCTTGAATTATAAAATGAAAGGAAAGGCGATCGATTATATAGTTACAAGCTCTGTGCTGCTATTATCGGCCTCGAGGGTTTAATGTTAATTTGACGCGTTGGCGTATACTTTTTGAGCTTCGCGTTGGTCTTGCAAAGACTCGCCGAGTCTCTCGTGCCTCTGGCGATTCCTTGAAGCGACACTGATACTTTGATTATTTCTCATAGAATAGCGATTTCATCTTCAATTATTCATGATTTTATGCAAAAAAATTGTATTTGAAAATTTTTACTATGCATTAGCTTTCATTTTAATTACTTGTAAATTAAATTTAGAACTTAAAATTGTTTTCTTCCAAAATAACCGTGTTAAAAAGCGTTTCTATAATGTATTGTACTCCTGTTTTTTAATACATTAATCAAGATTTATTATCAATGACACAACGTAAAACACCCATTAGTCTTGTAAATTGTGCTATAGTTAGATAATTTCATTGAATCTAATTAACTTAAAGTGATGTGTGAAGTATAAAAGAGAGAGGGAGAGAGAGCGAATGAAATTAAGATGCTATATTCTGTCTTAATTATAATTTTATTAACATTGCAAACGATCGATTTTTGAAACTGTCGAAACTTTTTTTCCAAGGGAGAAAAAAGTAGTTGTAATGTAGTTTAAATAAAAAAAAACTATTGGATTTAAAGTTGTAGCTTTGAATAAAACATTAGTTAGCGTCGCGCAAAAGTGCAACGAATTTAAAAATTACACAGTATGCTAACTCATAGTTTGAAACAAACAGCTCGAAAAATAAATGAAAAAAAAAACAACATACGAGAGTAGCGTCGGTTCTTACCGTATTCGTTGGGTATTATGTCGGGATCGATGTCGTCGATCGGCTGCTTAGTCTGCGAGTGAATCGGCGTCGTCGATCCGGCGTTGGGTGGCTCGCACACTATCGGCGCGTGCTTCGGACTTCCCGAGTGGCCGCTCGAGTGCTTCCTGTACAGAGCGGCTAAAATGCCCGCGACGGCTAAGGCCAAAAGAGTCGCCGTCGCCGCTAGACCCAGCAGCAGTGGACTGAACACCGAGACATCCGCATTTCCTGTTAACAGACAACGGTTTATTTGTTTTTTAGTACGCGGGTCGATATACGGAGTGATTAAAGTTCGTGACCTGATACCTATCGACACTATACACTATCAGCGAGGAAAAAATAAAGAGCACGCAAAGCCGACCGCCTTAACAAACTCGTTTGGCCAGATAATCCTTAGTAGTCGCTGTTACAGTGGGTCAACTATGCATTGTCGAGTCAGTAGATAAAGGATTGGAAAATGCTAACAAGTGAACTGCGTGTACGCGCTAACATATACGTTAGCGATTTTACATCGCCGTACACCACCTATTGCATATACATCTATATCTATACATGCAATAACAATCGGTGCAAATTACATTTGCATCGAGTCGTGATTTATCACTGAATGTGCACCATGTCTCTCTCTCTCTCTTTCTCTCTCTTGCATACTTGCTAGTTGTCGATATTCAAATAACGCCGCGCTAATATCAGCTTAATCCACGCGCGCGTGTTCAGTTGCCGCACAGCCCAGCTTGCAAGCTCTATCTATATACGTAAATATACGTATATATACTCTGTTGCTTCTACATCTATATGTACACGTACGCGCACATATACTTATGCGATACATTTGTATGTGCGCACATATCTGTGTAGTACACGTATGTGTTTGTAAGAGTACTGTGCTCTAGATATACATTTGCCTGGTGTACAGAGAGCAACATTCGCAAATCTGCTGTATGTTTGGCTTAATAGTAGCACAATCATTCACTGGGAGGGGCGTAGAGTCAGGGGGGAGAGTTAGGTATGTCTATTACTGTCCTATCATAGCATGCCAGGGGTTTGCTTGAGCACACTGCTGCTATATAGTGCATGTGCAGGGGCTTTCTCGATTCTCTCGCATAAACGCCAGCAAGAGAGGTTATGGCTAGATATAGCCCTGCATATAGGGATGGAATGCAGCTGCACTATTACCAGCATATGCTGCAACAGCTTCTATGTGTATGTATACGAAACGTGTTGGCCGTATTTTACTACTCAATCCACACGCGAGTAGGTTAATTAATCGAAAATGCTTCCAATTCGAAGTTCCGAATGCATCGAATTTCGACTTGCGTCGCGCCTGTTGTTTTACGTTCTCTCACGCTCTTGCTAGAACGGTTGTACATAGAGATAGGTTCACTGCGATGCTACGTACTTATGCGGCCCAGACTATAATATACATTATGCGTTATCCTTACTGCACAAGACACAACAATTGCTTGGTATTAATATGCAATTATTGATACTTTCTGAATCGCAAGAAAAGATCTGCTTGGAGTTGTTTTTAAGCTAACCAAGTACAATTTCAAGATGTATACACACTCGCACACACAAATTTATAACACTGTATAACGACTGCTCGGTCTCGTGCGTATCTCTTCTAATTGCTCGAGACACATAGAGCCACGAGCGCTCGCGAGCATAGATAGCGAAACGAGGGGCTGCTGCTGCTGCGCGCGGATTTGCACACAGCAGCGAGTGCATATACACACAGGCACTGTAGCCAGAGGAAGAACTTTCGTACGCGCGAGAGAGAGAGAGAGAAAGAGACGTACACAAGTGCACTCAATGAGCGCTTTTGGTGCAATGCCGCTGCGGAATGGCAGCCACATGCTAGGCTTTAGATGCGCAAAGAGAATATAATTGCGTCAATTAAGGTGTACACTCACACATGCACACAGAGACACATATACCCCAACAAAATACAGCCTTCTATGCCATCTGTGGGCTTTTGGTTTCTTTTATACATATATTATATACGAAGGCAAAGTCAGACACTTGTACACATACGTTGTCATGAGCCAACAGCCCAAGCACGTTTGTTTCATTACGAATAGTTTATATCCTCTTCTCGAGTACAAAAACCTCTTAGAGTATACAGCAATTTTACTGCTTTTCATTCATTGCCCATTGTTGTTCTTTATTTTTTCGCCTGTTTTGTCCAACGAAGCTATTCTATACTTGAAATCGTGTGTGCGATAGTCAACTTTTAACAAGTGCGAAACAAAAATTAAGCTCAGCTTTTCTACATTGTAATTAAATTTTATTGCATATAGAACAAGTTGAATGAAGAGAGGAGACAGACAAACGTTATATTTTGACTCAATTATGATTTATATAGGTGAATGCTAAGAAAGTGCTAGAAAGTTTCTCAAAACTAAGTTACAACCCATAAAACGAGAACGTAAAACGATTCAAGACTCCTATCGTCTTATAACTACCTCCAAATCTTAGTAATTCAACTCGCAATTTACCCGAATACTCACAATTTGTCGCGAAAAGTTGCGTACATTCATAAATAAGTTGCAGAATCATTACGGCCGAAGTATAAGATCACGTACATGACTCCATTACGACTCGGCTTTATTAAATAATAAAAGCCTTGTTCGGTTTAGAATGTAACAATTAAAAGTATTTTACAAATTCTATAGTTGGCAAGTAGAAGGATGAAGACAATTTCAATTTTGCCTTTACAAGAATTGTAAGAAATCGAGGTACAGATATGAAGAGAGAGATAGAGCTAGGAGCTTTTCTAACAGAGCTTTTCGTGTATCTTTTCGCTTGTATAATATTTGTTTGCTACTCCGTAGCTGTACCAGTAGGCGAGGCTTGTAAAACGTTCGCGAGACTTTGACAGAGGGAAACTGAAAGAAAGAAGAGCAACAAAAGCTATTTAAAGTCAAACATCTTTTGGGGGAGCAGGGGGTGTGCGCATCTTCGTAAAACGAAATAACCGATGCGGCTCGCGCATCAGTAAGGATATAGCGCTTTAGCGTTTTATCGTTTATATTCTCTTATGTATACGCAATACTCTCATCTTCCATCCTTATTTTTAACAAGAAAGAAAGAGAGAAACTTGCAACCGTTGGGCGTAGATACGTTTATCCACGCAATATACTCACGAAAGCTTCTTTCTCTCTCATTCTCACTTGCTCTACTGCACTCCCGACCGTTTATTCTATTCTTTACTTTCCACGCTCTCTCGCAAATGTAATTAAACTTTCATGGCCATGAAAATTCATCTCGTTTTGTGGATGCCTCGTGTTCTCTGTGCAGTGCAGCCCCGAGCAACATCGAGGCAAGAGCAAAGAACGGAAATTGGCTCGTCGGCGGCCACATCGTCTTCGTCGTTACCTCGAAGAAACAGAAGAAGAGGGAGTAGAAGCAGAAGCGAAATGAAGGTGCAGCAAGCTTGTTGACTTTCTAACGTCTTATCAGGATTGCATTTTGCACTTCATTCGTATAAACATAACTTTTCTTGCCAATTAAACTATTGGAAAATGGGCAATGGTGTTGCTATAATTGCACAACTTCTTAATACGTCTCTGGCGGTGAACACTTTTTTTGCTCTTCTCTGCTTCGCTTTTAATTTTCTTTTTTTTTTTCATTTTAACAAGAAAATATATTTACATTTATTCGAAAGTTCTTCATAACGAATTCGATTCTATATAAAATTCCAAGCAATATTACGGCTTTCAGCGAGACGGCAAACGAGAGAAAGAGCCAAACTCATTGATCCTAATAGTTATTTCGAATGATAACGTTCATTAAAAGATCCAGTCAGTTGCAGTCCCAACTCAATTTCTCTTAATATATAATGTATATTGCTAATGGCAATGTGCGGAATATAATAATAAGCAATCGATTTCTTCACCCGTGCAGCTTGAGACCATTCACCATAAAATTCATTCTCTTTGCTCTCTCTCCTTCTTCCTTTTCATATATATTATATTTTTTTTCACTGCAAAAGAAAGAAACGTATTTTTAATACGTATAAGAAAAGTCTCGGCGCAATAACGATCAAGTGTAGCGGAGAATTTCGTCGCTCACTGAGCTTGCAGCAGCGAGGGTATATTCGCAGTCCGGCGTTTACAATTTGTCCTAAATCGAAGCGATTTTGTATGAGTGTGTATATACGTGTGTTCACGAAGCGAAATAGGACGAGGGAAAGCGAGGGGCTGAAAGGGAAGCTTAAAGCCCATTTTACGTGAATTGCAATCTCTCTCGAGCCATATCACGTGCGCGTCCAAAGCTCATTTTTGAACGCGTGCTTTAAATCTCATATTGAGAAGCGCGTTCGAGTGCTGTTGCGCACAGAGGCATCAGAGGTGTAAATACGTATAGCTCGAAAAATTGCTCACGCTATAATGCCTCGGCTCTTCTGCCGCCGCTGCCGCCGCTGTTGCTGCTGCTCGAAAAAAGTGGAATTTGCATATTACAGCAACTACCACATGCACGTGTGTGTACTTGTGTGAGAGTGGCCTGTATTCGTATATGCGCGCGTGCGTATGATATACATATACATAAGTATTATGCAGGTTATCCGAAAAATTTTCCGGTAAATACCCGCGTCGAGTGTGGCTCGAATATCGCGTGTGACCTGATTTTTTTTACTTTTTACCAACTTTTTTCCGCAACACGATAAGTGCGAAATTAATAGTATGATATTACGTCACTATGATATTGCATTCTCATAAAAAATAATACATCTTGCGAGTTGTAATTCAGGAAAAATAATTCACAGTGAAAGCTCTTGGATAATCGTCGATGCTGTCGGCGTAGGCGATGCATGTGTATATACGTATAGCTCGACTCTCTAGCAATAGCTAGAGCCCCTGCACAGGCGAACCATTTATTTCTTTAGCCGCAGTCATCTTTCGTTTTCTGCGCTACTCGTTCTTCGCTGGTTTTTCTCTTTCTCTCTCTCTCTCTCTCTCTCTCTCTCTTTATTCTGCTCGTGCAGGTGAATGGGTTCAAGATTAAAGGGTATGCTTCGCTTATTTCTCATTCCATTTTTAACCCAAGTGAGAAGTCGCTCACGAGTAACTATGTTCAATTTCGAGTGCACGCAGTGAATTCGCAGCAGCAACGAGACTCAACTCTCTGCTGCTCCTAGTACTACCACTACCACTAGTACCACTACTTCTACGACTACCTACTACTACGTACGCTCAATTTTGCTAATGGATTAACTCGAGCTTGTCGCTCGAGCTGCTGTGTAAGTATAGTGCGGAAAAGACGAGAGCAGCCGTAGGAGAAGAAGTAAGGTCATGCAGGAGTGAGTAAAAAATTTTTACTCTCCTTCGTCTTTTCTTCGGGCCATAACGTGTACGCGCTTCTTCTCTCGCTCTTTTTTTGGCTCGTTCCTATAAATACATCTCTATCACTTTTTTTTCCTCCCCTCGCCAGACTGGCATTTTATTTTTCACAAGATTTTTTTCCTTCACCACAAACACCACTGTATATCTACTAGCATATACACAATACCTATAGATTTATCTATAGGCATAGCTGAGAGATCTATAGGTAGTGAGTCTATACGCTAGGAGCAATATTGGCACGACGATATTTCATTTTGTTTCCCTCCTTTCGAACACCCTCCGTCTCGGTTTCTCTCTAGCATCCCGTTCAATCGTTTCTCTCTCTCTCTCTTTCCAGCTTAATATTTTAAGAAAAGCAAACATTTGTCGCCCCGCGATTTTCAATATCTCTCGTTCAGCTCGCTCTCTCTCACTCTGTTCTCGTGAGAATTAATATCTCCACTGCTCGATACGACGCGACGACGCCTGCTTACCACTTACTCTCCGACTCTCACTCTTGCTTCTCGACTGCATGTATATGTACGCGCAAAGCGCGTCTCTTTTATACATGAATAAGGTGTCTAGCAGTAGTTTGCTCCGCTCTCGGCGTTTTATATATTCGCCAGGAAAGATCTTTCTCTAAATCAAACCTGCATCCGCACGTATGACGTACGGCGAATTGCAGCGAACATTTAGCTTGTGCACACACTAATACGAGAGCTCGCCTACGTATTCGAACATACATTTGAGTATGAGAAAAGTGAGGAGGAAAGTGTATAGAGGCTGCACGAGTGAGCGAGCGAGCAATTTGGTCTGATTGGAGTCGTGAGGTATATAAAAGACGTCGGACTAGCGACTGCGCTAGCTTTTGCACACATACACTCATATCATGGTGCACTACCATCTGTATACACACACACGCAAACAAGTCCCTGCCTTATGCCTTACTGACGACGACGACGACTACGAGGACGCAGCATCTTTGAAAAACGCGGCTAAACCACAGCGCACGGCTCGAGCTCTCGCGGGACTCTCCGACTACTCGCTTGGGTTATTTACTTAAATTTTCCACTGACACACGGTGTGATGCACACGTATACGCGCGCGAGCACTCTTTGCGGGGAATGTTTCTGGTTTTCATTTATTTTTCTTCTATTTTTTTTATCTGCAGTCGCTGCAGCTTTCCTGGCTTGAGCTTGCGTTTTCTATTATTTACTCTGAATAATATACATGTTCGCCGAGACTACATTTCCACGCACGGGGTATATGTTGATGTATTATTTCCTCATTCTGCTGTTCCTATCCACACTTTAATTATTATTATATTTAATATAATCATCTAGATGGTGCGCCCAGTAAATCTGCTAATGCGCAGAGGTCAATTAGGGATTAGTCTTTTTGTATCGGGCACATTTTTTGTATACAATGAACCGACACAAGAAACCTGCGGTCAAGGGACGCGCGTATTATTACAATGAGTTTATAAGCAGACGTTAGCTTTTGAGGTAATAACCAGCAAGATCTTTTCAACTTATAAAGAAAAAAAAACTATAAGCTGATTTCATATTATGATTTGTGACTCCCAGCAAATTCGTATGAAAAAATAGGTTTTGTAAAAAAAAACAAGCTGATTATATATAAAGCGAACCTTTAATACAGGGATGATTTATTTTAATAGCAAAAAAGTCCCCTACTTTCAACCATTCAGTAAAGAAAAAATGTTCATGAACATCGAAAAGTTTAGGTCTATTTTTCTTTCCACGCCAACTATGCTTTAGTCACCTACGGTGAAATCTACCCTTGTTTTGTTCTCTTTGGATAATAATAATCAAGTATACTACATATCAGACTCCATCTGTATACTATGCAAAAGAGAAATATTGAATTGTAGCCCATAATTGTGCTTGCCAAAAAAAAATTGATTATCGTTTGTGGCAGTTAATATGTACATCAACACGCCCAAAGAAATCCATATCTTAGTGAACTTTTTAGAAGATCTTTATAATGCATAGCTATGTATATTTTTTGAGTCAACAAGAAGAAAATTGATGCCTTGATAATGTAATTCAGTATTTATAATCGTTAAAATTATAATAACAGCAACTACAATAATAATAACAATAATAATAAAACGTGGTTTGAAGAAAAAATGGCTTTTCTGTGCATCAAAATTCTAACAAGTTATTTTAAGCACTACTGAAAAATTCAAAATAATTTTGATACAGGAATCAAGTACCATTACGATCGAATTTCCTATTTTCAATATAAACCTCAAAGCTTAGAAATTTTGGATAAAACATAATCTATTCTGACGATTGCAAACGTTGTTCTTGAGAAGCTACAGATTGTATCCCTAACCAAAAGAGAGAAAGAGAGAAAGAGAAGTTTGTCCACAACGTAACTTGGGTAGCCAATTTTTTTGTCGCTCGTTTGTGCTGGAGTAGTAGAACTGAAACGAGGTATAAATATCCCTCGTATGTGTGTGTGTGTGTCTCTCTCACTCTCTCTTTCTCTCTGCAGCTGCAGCAGCAATGGCAAAGACACAGCTGAAGCATATAGAGACATATAAAGGTACAAAGCACGTGGTTAACCAGCTAATTGCAATGCTGACGCAATGTTCGCACAAACAACGAAGTTGCTAACGGCATCGGGGCTGCCACCGCTGCAGCTATTGCTGCAACTTAGAGACAAAGGTATTTTCTGTGCTCGCGCGCATATACACACGCACTGTGCTAGCTTTTTGATACACATTTGGGGCTGCTCGCGCGCGTAGCTTTATAAACAATCGTCGAATTTCCTGAGACTCTCGACAGTTGCTGCGGCGTGTATACGACTTCCTATACATACATATTTATCTGTAGGTGTGTAGATGCAATTTAATTGGTTATTCATTACGTTTTCCGCATCTATAAATATACGTATATAGATATGCCCACACACCTTACAGAATCATATGTACATCAGCGTAAATTGGCTCCGCTCTGCAATTTTAGAGTTTAGTGGTAATTAAAATTACATCGGCCGATGCTGTGTATATACCGCTCAGCTATACCCACCCTCCACACCGACGTAGTAGTTCACCTACACGTAGAGTTTTGAGTATCGCTTCACGTACGCCTAGTCATTTCAATTTTCATTATATCCCGTTTTACTCTGATTGTGCTCAAAGCTGCGGCCATTTACGGGCTCGAGCATTGCACTATTCGCGTCCCGAATGCCATATGCATTCAGTTGATTTTATACCTTTTTACCGGCGTACGCTTGTGCTGCTTTCGTAATTAAAATTATGAACTTATTCGCAAGCAGATATCGCGAGTCCGAGTGTTTTTCGCACTGCATTAAAAATACAGTTGAAAAATTTAAAACGCCCCAGTGAAATGTACTTGGGATTTTTCATATTTTTTTCTCTTTTGGTCGCCTCGCCCCTAAACTTTATTGCATTTGACAATCGAACGAATAATGTCAATAGGTTGAGTTGGTCTGCAGTTGCTCCGTCATTCTGTGTATATTCTACGCTCACTTGTGCCGTACACCAGTGTGCGAATAATTGCAATCCCAAGAACTACAGAAGTAGAAAGTTGGGTTTCAAAGATATTGCCTTTAGCACTGTTCTATTTACCAAGAGTAGTTTAACTTTGTCAAGGCGATACCGGAGTACAATTCCGCCTTGGCTGTTTTGCCCATACATACACGTTTAGCAGTAGCAGCAGCAGCAGCGGCGGCAGGCACCACCACCACCACCACCATCTGCCTCGTTGAACATCTCCCCGGCATCTAAATAGAATTCTCACCACGCTCCATTGTTTTAAAATCTAGTCAGCCACGCGATCCCGAGTCTCTATTTCGCTCTCTTTCAACTTCCTTTGGCGGGTAGCGAGCTCGTCGTCGTCGGGATAAAATTAAATCGAGTTATAGGAAAAAGTCATGTCTCTACTCACCGGTCGTGTACATGGCGACACCCCTCAGAGTCACGGGCTCGAGCATGGCAGGATCGCTTCGACCCTTGGCGTTGACCGCATAGAGATATAGTCGGTAACTTTTGCCGGGCACGAGACCAGCCACTTCGATGGTCGGACCGCCGTTACTCGAGACTGGACTCGACGCCACTACGGTCTTATTCAGCACAGTTCGACTATCTTCGTCTTCGTCGCCGCTTATCACCTCGACGTGGTAACTCTGGATGGGTAAGCCACCGTCGTAACCTTTCAGGCATCTCACGAGCAAGCCCGTGCTCGTCTGCTGCTGCGGCTGCGCTTGCAAATTACTGCCTCCGCTCGTTTTCTGCTGCTGCTGCTGCTGCTGCTGCTGCTGCTGCTGCTCGAGGTCTTCGCGCCCAATGGCCGCTGACATTTCGGTAGCTGTGCAATTGTGCAGTGGATACGGTTTACCCGCTGCTATGACCTGCATCAGAAATCGAGCACGTTTTGTAAAGTTTCCCGTGGCAGCTATCTATCGATCCAGCGCGCGGTCTCGTTCGTTTGATTAGATAAAACGATCCAATGGATTCAGTCGAGCGGAATCGATTATTTTTTAAATGATTTACCGATTAAACGCGATGTATGCAGAAAAAAAACAACTACCTGCATATAACCGCCCGTATAGATATCGAGTAACGTTCTCGGTGCATTTACACCTGTCATTTTCAATTTGTCACGCGTGTCTCGATGAGCCGAAAAAAAAATCGGCAACTGCAGGCTAATTTACGTATACGCGCATACATGTACGCAGAAATCGTGTGAAATGTGCCGCACGCGCTTATACATTACCCCAACTCTGAGTTTATTCGACAGACGCGCGTGCAGAATCGGCTTGTCATTTTTTTCATTCTTTTTTTTCTCGATATCATTGAGGAAAAAAATAAATACTTCTGCGCGAAACGTTTCGCAACGAAACGAATATTGAAAATTCAAAAGATACGGCTTCTCGCCTTCCACATGCAAAGGTAAAAAAGAACGATATGATTTGCAGACTGCAGCGTCATTACCTGGAAGAGACAGGGTGAATGCTGTTTACCGACTTGATTACTAGCCCAGCAGGCGACGGTACCGTAATCCATTTCCGTCGAGGGCGTGTAGTTCATCCTCACCCCGTGAAACTCTTGGTATTCCTTCAGCTGATGCTGCTGCTGCTGCTGTTGGCTGCTGCTATTATCGAGCTGCTGCTGCTGCTGCTGCTGCTGCTGTAGCTGAGAACCGATTGATGTGGACGAGGTAGTCGCGTGGGAATAACGCGTCTGGGGCATTTCTATTAATTCGCCAGAATTATTGAAGGTCCAGTGAAACGTTAACGGCGCTGGGTGAGATTCTACCGCGCAAACCAATGATATGGTCTCTTGCTTCAAAGCCCCGACGACTACCTCAGATTTACCTTCTTTACACACAGGTGCATCTGAAAATTCAAAAAGGTATAAGTTATTTTATATTGTTCTGATGTGAAATTGTATAAGTTTTGTTTTTGTTGTTAGAATCAATTAGTTAGTTTTACATGTATTTGCTTGTACACTCCATTAGCTCAGATTACTTTTATAAACGAAAAATCACAAAATAATTGAATAACTCAAAAGTTTCTGAAACTTGTTCATCAATTATCAAACTTCGGTTAACAATTATATTAACTTCGGAATCATTTTTTCTCTTCAAAGTAATACTTGGGCTAGATATTAAATACCCTTGAAAATAAGCTATTCAGTATTTTACCATTGTAACAAACGATTGCGTTGGCCGTAAAATTTAAAAAAAAAAACGCAAAAGCTGTAGAGTAAGATTCAAGTTTTAATAGTGCAAAATTCAATCGACCGAAGCATTTCAATATTTTTTTTCTTCAAAAGTTTTATTTACTTTTTTTTTTGGACGAGTGCCGCTTATTCGGAAAATCACATCGGAAAAAAATTCCAAGTACAATTCTACTAAAGACTTAAAAAAAAAAAGGAACTTTTCAAGTTCTTAATGCTTTTTGGTCTGTCACCTTACACTTTCTCGCGCGCGTTCGCACGCATACAGCCATACATACTCGGTCGCGCACTCACACTCTTTTTTCACAGTTTATACGCGAGGCATTTGAAAAGTTGCTTGAACTTCTTAGAAGATCTAATAGAAATATCTTGCTGGGTTCGAGCTGTGCGCGCTCGCAGGAAAAGAGCGGGGAGAGGCGAGTGTCAAGAAAAAGTTTTAGAATGAGTTTTCGTTCGTGAGCATAGCCGAGAAAATGCTTTGGAAAACCTTTTGAATAATGACGTTTTTCTGGTCCGATGATCACCGAAGCACGACAAAAAAAGCTCCTCCCATCAACATTTACCAACTCGAAATAATTCGTTTTTCTCGACAAGAGCAAGAATAAGGGGGGAAAATCGTTCGACGTCGAGATTAGCTGGGAAATTTCGCTGCGCTCTCGAGCTCCTTGCAGCTACAGCGCGCAAATACGGTCGTCGCGGCGTGACATTCCCTGGCACGCAGGGCCTATGCAGTCGCGCGCGTTGTATGCACGTATGCGCAGTGGCGATATGCGTGCACCGATATGCATGCACGTCCCGCTGGCTGCAGTTTGCATGCGCGCAGCGACTCGCAGCCGAAGAACACACCATATAACGTGTTATACATGTTATAATACAAGCGCTTGTATACGTATATATTATTGCATGTATATAATGTAGGCGCGCGAGATCTCCAAGGCTGCGCTCGCTGGCCGTGTACGTGTGTGTGTGTGTGTGTGTGTGTGTGTGTGTGCGTTTGGGCTTCTGGAGGAGAGCAGGCTAATTTACGGCCCTCGCACGAAACAGCAGCAGCAGCAGCAGCAGCAGTAGCGCAGTGCATGTCTATAGATGCGCACGAGAACACGTCGTATATAAGATATGTATATATATGGAAACGCGGGAGTCGTGCAGTGTGTGTCCTTCATGCTTCGATTCAATCAGCTCAATAAGCGTCTCTGCAGGGTTAAGTGGACGTGTCACTTCCATCGTGCGAAGCTTAAGTGGTCTCACAACAGCAGTAGCAAATTCTCTCGCTCTCGGGCTCGCTCCTCTCCCGGCCCGACACTCGAGCCAAATGCAATAACGCGCCTGGGATACGTGCGCGTCACTTATTAGCATACATCCAACTATATATGCGGTACATGTGCGCTAGAGGAGCGTATTTGCGTGGTGCTGGCGTCGACGTCGTCGCGCGCGCAGTTCGACGATTAATTCCCGAGCAATATATTTTATATGCGCGCGATCCGACCTGTACACGTGCAAAACGCGATACGCCGAGCGAGTGTGTTGGTGAGGGATCGATTACACTTCGAGACATCTTAGACGGCTCGTGAGAAATTTCAGGTGCATCGCCGCTCACCCTCTCTCTGTACGCGTGTATAGCTGCTACGACGTGCACCTCGCAGGAGGGCGAATATGTATGTAGGATAGGAATAGCCGTTTGATGCGTGCGTAAGCGATCAGCCGCACATGCATGAATATTCAGTCTCCGTAGGTTCGAGAGGCCGGCGTACGTATAGCCCAGAGCTGCAGCAGCTCGTACACGCTTTACATACCATTGAATATGCATCGGGCACGCCGAGCGACGCGCGCGGTCCTTGCCTCTCTTAGGTCATTTACAAGATGAAGATACGACGAGGTTGCGCAGCCGAGAGCGAACCCCGACACGCTCGCACATTCACGCTTCTGCGGAGGCACGTATATATATACGTATGTGCGGTTCGCTCTGCGCGCCCCGCATATGCCCTAGCTATCTAATCGGGAGGCCAAGGGCCAGCGGGGCTGAGAATGTTGTGCTATTTATAGATTATATATATATGCGAACGTGTTCGAGGCGGCGGCGCATATCCTCCAGAGACTGCTACTTATTTTAATAGAACCCATTTATAGTCCCCTGTATGCTCTCGATTTCAGGATTTTTTTCCTTCCTCTTTACGCTTCGCTCATCGAAATACACCTCCCAGGAGCTTTGCGGCTGCATCTCTTAACCTCTTGGAGCACTTGCCTTGCAATTTTTGTCGATTATTATAAAGTTGCAAAATCTTCCTTCGACCTTTTTTTTATGCTTCTAATAAAGCTCCATGAATATAAACGATTTTAATAAGTAGTAAAAAAAGTATATGATAAAAGCTTAGTATCTTGACCTACTTTGAAGATAATTTTTTTTGCAATATTTAATTCACTTGTATAAGTTAAATTAGGTCTGTGCAATAATTAATTCTCATCTTAAAAGTATAATTTTTCTCTCAAGGAGCTCAGCTTGCAAAATTGCAATATTCCTTATCCGAGAGAATAATCAAATTAGTCCCGCGCGCGCATTATATTATACATGAACCAGTGGAAATCGATACGAAACGTATAGTAAGGGAGCGGACAATGAATCTTCGTGCGTCAATGATTTCAATACAGTTTCATCGAAAGCTTCCGAAATTAACGCACGATTTTCTCGATCGAAAATCAATTAACGTGCAAATGCGCGCACCTACGTAGCAGAGCTTTCGGGCGCAGCTGTGTTGTATGCAGCTTTACCCTTTGACCTTAATTGTCCCTCTGAGAAATAAAGCGATTATAATCGTGCAATAAACGTTGCCGTACAGTAGGCATGGCGTCGGTAGCAGCGTCAGCAACAGCAGCAGCGAATGCAACACTAAACGGCATCTTGTTCATATCGAGAAAATGCTGGAGCTACTACAAATACTACATGTGTGTAAGTGAGCAGTTGCTGTATGTGTATGTGTGTGTACGTGTGTGTGCTTTGGCGATGATAGATTAACAATTACTTACACATGACCCGAAGAGGTACAGGATTACTGACGGTTTTGCCCTCGTCGTTGATGGCTAGACAAGTGTAATCGCCGGCCGAATGTCGAGTAACACGCTGAAGTACCAGCGAGCGGTCGCTCAATACGATGCCGAGCGTCACGTTGTTTCTCAGCTCTTTCGACTGTAAATTGATAAAAAAAGAAACGTTGCAATTTATTTTTACTCGTCGTGCACGTCATTGGATGCTGAAAAAAAAACTGATTTTTCCAAATAAAAAAAAAGCAAAGCAAAGCAAATTGTGGTCCCGTGTCGACTCTGGTCGGAGCCATTCTACAATGCGTAGACATTCTCCGAGAGTAAACTTTTTAGTCATAGCACAGCAGCGCACATTAGATAATTGAAGAGCACATAGTACGTATGAGAATAAAGATACGTGAGCGCATGTGAATGTACACGTACACAGAAAGCCGAGATCCGAGAGGCTCAAACAAACCACATATCACGTGTGGAAGTCAGTCCGCAGCGCAGATAGCAAAAGAGAGAAGCTGATATAACTGCATAGCGTGCATGCATACATATATTGCGTATTATATAATATATAGATATGTGTGGAAGTTGCGAAAATTGGCTTACATCCTTGAACCATGAGAGCTTGTAGGCCTTGGGATTGGCGCGCACTGCGCATTCGAAGTAGACGTCGTCGCCCTCCTTGATGTCGTCCGGATTGAGAGAGCTGCCCATACTTAGTTTCACCAGTGGCTGATACTGCACGTCCAAACGCCATTTATCCTCCAGAGCACTGTCCGCTATATTCGGATTCTCCGACCTGCACGTGAGATATTTGCCGTCGTCCTCGATGCTCGGCACGAAGCTCAGTACACTCAAGCTTTGATTGTTCACGGCCGCATACTGCATAGCAGAGCCCACCAACAGAAAATTCATCACGTCGAGCTATATATATCTTTGTACGTATGTATATATACTTGTGGAGGGTATAAGAGAGAGGGAAGAGAGAGAGAGAGAGAGAGAGAGAGGAAAGAGAGTGAGTGAACAGAGTCAAAGACTTATTGACTTTTCCTCTTACTTCAACAATCGTAACGTACAGTCCACACTCGCAGACGTATAATAAACATTTATAGATATATACCCGGTGTACGCATTGACGGTTTTAAATTCTACGTATGTGTTCAGCGAGCTTTTTCTCATTTTATGAACTCTTTACGGGCGAGCTTGCGCGTGCGCGAGCTTTGATACGATCGAGCCCATTGAAATTGATTTTTCCTTTTGCTCTATAATACCGTTACAAACTCGTGCATTATAGCACATGCATTCAACTATAATTTTTTTCTCTTTTTGTCTTCCTCTCGTCTTTCGATTGATGTAGAAGTAATCCAAATTTTACGATATCGATTTATTTCTTTAGACAGCTCGAGCCCTCTGTCAATGTACTATTGAGTAACAATGTAACCGCGACTATCGTGCGAATCTTTTATTTGGTTTTATCAACCTTATTCCAATCTAACCATTGAGCTCTACGAGTGCTACGTATGAGCGCTACGTACCTCGTCTAATTATGCACTAATTTTTGCACACTACAAAACTTATATTAATTGAAACTGACGGCTTTATAAAGTGCGATAAAATGTATGACGCGAAAAAATATACATCGGAGAAGCAGTGATTCGTTTTAATCTACAGAGCATATACAACCGTGCATGACAAAAATGCGCGTCGCGAATAGAGTGAGTGATAATGAGAAAGACAGAGAGACGCGCAAAAAAACATCATTAAGACAAATGTTGCCTCTGTGGCGATCCACGCATATGTAGGTATGGAGCGCGGCAAAAGCCACGAGTGCACTTCAAACTAAACGAAGCTCCCACGTTGAGTATACACGCGCACTTTTTAATTTTC
>CACVKI010145558.1:98355-105855 GCA_902732785.1 Trichogramma evanescens | reverse complement strand
TCAAGAGTACATTAGCGATCTGATAAAATCGATCCGTTGCCGCGGGAGAGCCTTCGTGCTAAAATGTCGTTTCGTTACTCGAAAAGTGCACGGCTTGTGCAGTACTCATGTGTGTGTGTGCATGTGTATACATGAATCAGTGTGAGCGAACTCGCGCGCGCGAAGGGTGTAGATGGATGATGATGATGCTAAGTCGGAATTGAACGTCTAATAGAATTGTGCTTTGATGGAGCATTGGTAAATCTCGGCATATGGTATGTAGACGCGAATGTAGTCTCAAAGCGGAGAAGGAAAACTGCGCTAGAATTTATGGCTCGTCTGATTGAAATTCTGTACTTTTCGTTCTCTTTGCTCGATCGATACGATCGAATTATTTCTTTGGGTATAAAGTGCAGAGAGCATGCATGAGCTGGAGCGCGCCTTCGTACATTAACGGATATGAAGTCAGGAAAATAATAATGGCCTTACGGTTTTTGACTGGTTGTAGATTCTCTCGTTGGCTATCCACCAGGTAATCACAGCTTCGGGTCTCGAGCCGGTACTGCGGCATTCGACTTCGTATTTTTTGTCCGCCTGTATTTTGCTCTCCTTCGTTAAGATGTGCACGTCCAGCGGCTTAACTGTTGGAACAAAAAAAAAAAAAAACGCACACGGTTAGCTTACTTAATAACTTCATTTCGAATTTAAAAGCATTCCTAGCAATAATTCAGGGGCATATGCAAAGTGAGTGGGATTTTCTTTCATTGTTCGGATTTTTGGGTCATGTTCTGCAGGAATAAAATATTTTCACAACAAGTCAATTATTTACTGTAAGCGCAATAAGGTACCCGACAAAGCGCAGGGCATATTGATGGTTAGTCATAATTAGAGAGATCGTCAAAATTGATTTGGCACAATAGTTCTTGCTGTTTAAACACTTGATGAAACCACCACGTACACATAGTATTAGTAGCAGTCGAAGTAATGCCATACAATTATGTGTGCACGAGAAAACTAATTGGTTTACATGCGTAATCTGCAATCGGCGATTCATCGCCACTGCTGCTGCTGCTGCTGCCGCCACTACTTCGCCGCCACCACCGCGGCTTAATCGGACTAAATACACGAATCTATACATGCGGACTCGCACACGCACACACATCTCAGCAAAGTAAAAGCACATGTATATATGCACGTGAGCTGCATTCACAAGTAATGCCGTAAATTGATTAAATATTCAAATGACAGTTCTTTTAACATTGGATTTTTTCTTTTACTTATACGTTTTGCTTCACCTTCCGACGTACGGATCGTATGGTAGCTCAAATGGTGGCTTGTTCGAAAGAAATAGGCATCTGATTTATTTACCGGTATTGTGCCTTGAGAGCTTTTTGATGTTGAGAACTCGTGAAGGTAAATTTTACCATCGTGTGAGCATATAGGTATATAAAAAGAAATGTGCGAATAAAATGCCTCGGCACACCTACACTTACAGCTCATGTGCGAATGCATGCCCGCAGATGTTGTTTATTTAACTACTTTCCGATTAATACTCGAGTCTATATCGATCGATCAAATCAACGTGAAAAGGGCGAAACGTTATTCCGATGCTTCGAGGGCACTTTTCTGAATGAAATACTCAGAGTAGCGTATAAGATCAAACGTTTAAAGAATGTAAAATTGATGCAGGTGCTCTGTGTGCGCAAAAATATGCCAAGAATCATCGAAATTTCATCATCGGTTAGCCAAAATATCTGCAATTTAATCGAGCTTGTGATCGTCATTGAGATTTGGATCTTGTGCCGGGTATACCGAGCACACCACAGTATTTCATACTGTTCGTCGGATGTACACGCGTACATCCAGCGCGCTTAAACCACTACAAACGCGAAATTTCAGGTTTTGGAGCAAAGTTGCGCACACTCGATCGAACCAAGTCCAAGACTTTATCTTCTAGACGTATATATTATTCAACGTCGTCGTCATCGTCGTGTCTCTGGCATCTCGCACCAAGTCCACGCGAGATAGTGTGTGTGTGTCTTGTTCTCGTCTTAATCCCAATGCGGATGGTAAGAGCGAGCGAGAGGAGGGAGAGAGCTGCACAGTCGAACGCTGGCAATCAGCAATGGTCCGGGTGGTATTGCTAATGCGATTGTGCTCGAAATCAAGAGGGTTGCTGCTGCTTCGCCCGTTGACAGACTGATTGCTTCACCTCGCTTGAACTAGTCTCCCTCTCGCTCCTCTCCTCCCTCCCTCCCTCCCTCCCTCTCTCCCTCTTACACACTGTAGTTTCCATCGATGCATACGTATATATATACGCTACAGTATGTAGTACACACATCGACGAGTGCATACATAGACAGTAGCGGTCGTGTCGATGTGTATATATACACATTGTGCTGAAGCAGCAACACGAAAACAAGCGGTGAGCGAGGGCGAAACGCAAGAGCAAGCGAGCGAGATTCTCGTAGGCTACTTTATAGATAAACTTGACGATAAATTGTTTGGATTGGTGTTCTATTGATCACGAATCACTATAAAGGATGCAGCGCCAATGATTCAACGAGCAGTATCAAACAAGTTTCAATCAACTGATTAAATCGTTAACAAATCCAATCGCTAAATATTCAAACAACCAAATCTCAGCTAAGACTTTCCGGTAGTTTCTTCAGTACTGCTCTGCTTTTTTCGTTTATTTAAAATTAAAAGTAAACACGTTTTGTTTTGTGTTAGCAATCAATAGATAAAGTTGTTTAGAACACGCACCAAAATTATCATGCATTCCGCTTAGTTTGCTCAACAGTGCTAAAACTGATACGAAAACCAAGTTCCAGAGCTACTAAATTGTGATTCGAGTACGGTCCAAAATAACTCGCATAATCTAAATTTTTCATAAATTTGAATATTTGAGGCAATTTTATTCTGTAAATAATATAATCCCTATTCAAAGCGTGCTCTGAGTGAACGTCAATTCATCGTTACCAAGACCCAACAGCCTGCAGATATGTGCATTTTATTATAGACAGCTGTACCATGATTAAATCTCGTTGTTCAATGTTTCACGTACGCGCGGTATATTATGAGCGCATTACATAACTCCTTTTCGGGCATGCCAGTGAATTATTACCGAAAAATTTAATCAATGCATCGTTCCGTTTCTTTCAATGGATAATCTGCGCTTCGAGCCTAACAATAATTGCGTTTCCTTTAATTCCTATTATGCCTCCGCGTTACGCACAGTACACGCTACGTAGTTCGTTAGCATAATCATTCGTTTCTTTTTTTTCATATATTGTAACGATCGACGCGTAAACGAGTCGTCCCTGCATAGTAATTATATAAACCAATGAGGTTACATCGTCTGAAAGTGTTAAAGTCAAAGCACCGAACTATTTTTATATGGACTTGGTCGTGCGTATACGCTTATAGCATATAAACACGCCTGCATGCACATATTTATACACGCTCACGCAAAATCAGAGACTCATTTTCCCCGATGCTTTTCCCTCTTCTCGCTTGAATCCGAACGGTGCTTTGTATTCTGTCATTTTACAAAAGCAATAAATGGAGTTTCGTGGTACGAATGTATGCGTAAGTGTGTGTGTATCGCGGCCCATAGCTTTGATTAAAACGTCGCGTTGTCATATACGTATAAATGTACACGTACTGCAAGTATACGTACCTTTTGTTCACTTCAATAGTTGTTCCACTGATAACGGACAGAGCTAGAGAGTCGAGCAATTATTAAACTCATCGCTTGTTTTTACATAATACGCAACCCACTGAGAGATAAATTGAGGGCTCGAGTTTCACGTTTTGTTTCATACCCTAATTTTTTCTCTCTCCTTATTTTTCACGGATGGCAATAAGTGCTTGCCAATTAGTCGTTCATACAATTACCGCGATACGAAAATTTATGGTGCAAAGTATATAATGAAAAAATTGCGCTTGGTAAAATAATAATAAATACGTGTACCAGGAAAAATTCAAATGTTTTTTCCCCCGTTTTGAAAAAGTGTAGCACTGACCCACTTGCATCTGTCACTCGCGCGCAAATAAATATATGTACACGAGACCACTTGGATTTCTCACACGCGAGAGAAAACAGTAATGTATGGTCTGACGATTTTTGAAAAACCACACAGTTAGCTGTGCCCATGCGAGCATGCGACGCTTATACGAGTATTCACAAACATCGAAATAAATGCGAGGAAAAATCCCTTGGCTACGGGTCTATTATGTAGTGTTCGTGTAAATAAAAAAAATAAGCTGACTTGCTAAAGAAAAAAAAAGAAAAGAGAACTTGTTTCGCTCGGCTTCGGTGATTTTACAACTCGAGTCTAACAAGCCGTCGGTTATATTCTCCTGCAGCAGCAGAAGCCGTGACAAAGAAACTTCTGAATAATGCTTGAATCGAAGTGTCGACCATAACTTTGAGTAGTATAGTGCATACTCGTAATGCACTCAACATATGCACAAGCCAATACCCAGCAAGTCGAGGCAGTTGTATACTAATTTGATTTTTATTTTCGCGAAAATAAATTCAAGAAGTAGAAGATTGAAAAAAAATTTAGCATATATAACATTCAATTGCAATAAAGTTTGGTAAGATTAATGAAAGAGTCATATTTTGTACTTGATCACGGAAAAAGTAAAGAAACAAATATGTAACCCATAAGAAAGTTTGAAATTACAATATTTTATACTTATAAAAATAATTATTTAATGCGGTAACAATGAAATACGTTTGAACACATTTTTTATTGACTCATACCAAATTATTATTGAAATTGATTTTTCATTCTTACATGTATCATTTGTATTATCGTTGAAAATTTTGAAACAAAAACAGTTTGTATCCAGTTTATTAGTGGCCAAGCAATCCACGAAAACTATTTCACCGTTGGTGCATTTACTTTACGCGGAGGTATACACCGGTGTATATGCAGCAAAAGCATAGCACATAAACAAAGCAGTGCAGCGAGGGAAACGCCGGCATCGTCGTATAGATCTAGAGCCCTATACACTTATGCATTTATATCGGCCGTAACACATACTCACACTTGTCGCTATAGGTTTAAGGCGCGCGAGAAGGTAAAATCGAAAGCTCCGTATATGTATATACCGTATAGCAGTGGGAGCGAGCGAGCGACACGCGATTCTCTGATCCGTCTTAGAGCAGCGTGCGGGGGTCTTAGAGGCGTTGCCCTCGCTCCTCTTATCTACCTGATCACATCGTCTAGGTCTCCACTGAGCGAGCATATGTACAATATACAGGCGGGACGCTTTCCTACATTCAGCCAGGAGTCGCTGGCTAACTTTTTTTTTGCGCAAAACAGCGCATTACTCGTGTACTCGTCGGCTTATTACGCGTCGCGGCTCGAGTAATTGTGAGCTAAGATTTTACACTCATAATCATAGAAAAGAAAAAGCAGTGGCAGCATCAGAAGCAGCAGCAGCAGCGGCGGCAGTCGCAGCAGCGCATCGTTGCGCTTGCCGTGTTAATTCCGAAACAGTCCTCGGCTTTTCATCCTTTATCTCGAGAGCAGCTAGGAGCTGCGCGCTCGTATACACGCGAGCTCGTAGCAGCAGTGCGCGGCGCCGTACACGAGCTGTCTACTTTTCTTTCGGCTGCACAACTGAAGTCTACAGGGGGCGACTGCGCGCAAGGAAAATATATAACTAAGAGAGCCGCCTGCAGCCGGGGCTGTAATGTGACGTCGTACGCTCACGCACCGAGCGCGAGCGGAGGCATTATCGCACGACTCCTGTCTGGCCTCTGCACGCTGTGAACTACATACACATAATGTAGTCTACGTAAAGGCGGAATAATTCTCGCCTGGCGAATATCTCGCGGGATTTGATTTAATTTCTCGCAAATGCGCGGGCACACACACACACACACATGTACGCGTGCATACATAGGCATAAACACGCTTGGTTTGCACGCGACTAGTGTATCTGTGTACACTGTAATATAAAACGCGTTGCCATACGTGTGCAGGTGAAATTCGAATTACACTCGGCCAACAACCGAGCCACATTAAACTTATCTACGGCTATCTGCGATATGTTTGTAATGGATTATTGGAGCTATCATTAAGATTTAACACTTCTAATTTATGCCATTACGATTCATGGATTTTGTGTTACGGCAGGCCCATTACTCACGCGATTAAACGTTCTATGTACTTTGAGCGTTTAAGAGCAATGCTCGAATAGAATTCTCGCATAATTATTGTTCCACGTGATTATAAAATAGGAGAAAATTAAAATATTTCACGACGAGAGCTGCGAAACACATCTTTATACACAATGCGGTCGCTCGTAAATTACACAGAGATGAATGAGGAAAATAAATTTTAATGCGCGCCAACATTTTATCGATTGGGGCTTAATTGTGAGTCCATGCTTATGCAGTGAGTGGAAAACAAGTAATTAGCACTGTGCCCGTTAACAAACTTGCCAGCGATTGTCGGGTTTATTTAAAAAATAAGTTGGAATTCAACTTGCATTACTCGAAATTTCATAAAGTTACAAAAACTCGTCGTTTCTTTTCTATTTAATTGTGCGCGTGAAACTTTTTTTGATAGCTAATTTCGTTTTATTTACGATATTATTTTATTATTTTGCAATTGCAGGAAAAAACGTTGACACGGTGATGGATCTAAATTTAATAGAAAAAATTGCAAAGCATTTCTCTGAAGAGAGAAGAAACGAGAGAGAATCCAGCAAATGCCGCTTTTCATTTGCCGAGCCCAATCACACATACTGCGCTGCTCAAACATTCCGAGAGAAATATAAAGCGACTCTCGGCGCTTCTCTCGTCTCTGCTACTGCACTAATATGTGCATGCGTATATGCAAGCGTCTGTACGTTGATACGTTGCATCTCATCAGAGCCGCTTAGCGGAAGACGAAATACGAAAAGGATGCTAAATTATTCATGTACGTTCTCGCGAGCATCGCTGCTGTCTTACTTCAAAATTACGGATTTATACAATAAAGGAACGTATATGGTTGATTCTCCCGAAGTCTGCTTTTTGCATGTCTACATGCCATGTTCTTAAACTAGAGAAGATGAGCCAAATCTGGATCGGTCATTCATTCAATATTGTTGTATTCTTAATGATTGGACATAAATATTTCAATTTTTTAGTGCCAGTTAAATTTGCCGTGAAGATATACATGCCAAATGTCACCTCCGTGGCATGTCTAGATCACAAAATCAACTCTGTTTGTATATACCATGCATTCTCATAAGCACCTGGCCCTATAATAACTACGAGACCCGGTTCTATACATCCAAAGTAAAGTTTAAGTCTGTTGTAGGGCCTTGAAAAATGTTTTTAAAAAATTTCCCACACAATTGAAAAATGTCTCGGATTTTAATCATGCTTCTGAATAATTTCAAATATATCACCTGTTTTGGGTCGCTAACTCATTTTTGATGTTCCTGGCTACATAACTGTCAAGTAATAACCCAACTTTCGATTAGTGCAGCTTGCGGGCTCAAATTTTA
>CACVKI010145558.1:28112-98305 GCA_902732785.1 Trichogramma evanescens | reverse complement strand
CAGCAATTTTTTAATATAAGACCAAAATAGTTGAGATTCACGGAATATAGAAAATTTGACTATTAACAGTCAAACCTTTCGTTAATCGCATTTTTTATGAGGAAGCATTTTGCCAATAAATTGGCAGCGGTTTTTTAAAACAGTTCAATTGTTATTTTCGGGTCATTTAAAATGTGTTTAATATTAGTAACGGTCATTTGTTAATTACTAGGCCATTAAAAATATTCAACATTTCTATCAAGATTTTCGTTTTTAAATATTGTGCAATAGGATAGAATATTTTTTCTTTTCGAGCTCCAAGAATTTATTTGATTATTCCTCATTATCGGCAAATATTAATATAGAAAATGTTCGTAATAAATTAATAATAAGAAACAATATTCACAACAATTTTTTTTTATGAATATTATAAATATAAGGAGAATATCTTGGTAGAAAAATGTATGCGTTTGTTCATTTTTCAACTGGTATTTGACACAGATACGTGGTATTTATCCTTGATTTTGCTATCGATTTATTTTAAAAAATCTTACATACTTGAAAGTAGACGTCACTTGGCACTTAGTCATATTAAATCAAGGAAAATTTGTGTTGAAACACCTAAAGCAAACCTGTATTTGATGTGATCACATAATATAAGTTATTGTCGTCTTATTATTACTTCAAGTCCAAGGTGACGAGAGGCAATCATAATTCAAACACAAGATCAAAATAGATAAATTTGATAGATATTCTTAGACGACTGCGGTTATTGGTTTTAAAATATATTCTTAAAATGGATGATATTTTTGAAAGAAAATATATAGATTAATATTTTAGAATCCGTTCTGTAGTGAACGTACTACTCATATTTGATTATGAGCTTTTCGATACATCAACAGATGGCGTATCGTAAACTAGCAAGTGGCAAAACAAAGTTCCGGTTGGTATATTAAACCATTCGGCAAGTGCTCCTCGCTGCTGGTTTATGTGAAGATATTGTAAGACTACAGTAATGCCAGTTTTAATTTTCTGTGTACAAGTATCTGTATTCGAAGGGATCTGAAAATCCATGATTTAGCATATCAGTATCGTTATTATTTCCGTCGTGTTAGCCGTACTGCTCGTGTGAATCAAATTTCGTACGCGAGTGCATCGAACTTTACGGGTTCTATGCGTGGTATCGGAAACAGGAGCCACGAAAAAAAATCCCCCAAACAAATAGTTACGTCGGTAAATATCAGAAAAAAAGGATTGACGCAGCTGGATCGTGTATTAATAAACGCGCGCGCCACGATATTACACAGCACCATATCCCATCCACACCACGTCCTCGCGCATGATCGGAGGGGCGAGCCCGGCTATCAATGGAGCGTGAAAAAATTTTGCAGCCGATCAGCGCCAAGCCCATCCTAATCCCGTCGCAAATATTGAATCCCTGAGACCGTTTCGGGATTTATATTTACCGTAATATGCACGCGAGGCCCTTCTCGTTCTCTCTCTCGTGCGTGATACGCGAGAGCTGCTGCTGCTAAAGCTCTTGGGGAAACAAGAGATTTGTGCTCGCGCGCCTGAAACGAGCTCTACCCCGAAAACACGCAGGCATCGAGGAACGCTCGAGTCAGTTTCTCTCTCTTCCTGCTCGAGATCGCCACACGCGCAGTATACAGAACAGAGCTGCCTTTTATTTTCATTATAGCGATCCCCGAGACATGTAATACCGGGTAATTCGGCGCGTGCATTATTTATCTTAAAAGCTCGCCACGATGCTCTTCGGGTTACGGAGAAAAAAATCTCGACCGGGATCCTTCCTCTTCTTCTACTGCTTTTTTTTCTCTGGTGACAAATACAGCATCATGTGCTATTGATAAACAGCACTTCATACTCGATCGCAGGCGCACGAGTGACACACGCAGAGTCTCGCTCGTCGCATGTACTCGTCCGGAGAAAATATCGGCTCGATATGTTTGTTATAACGTTCGTTGCGCTGCGTTCGTCAATTCCATTTATATACGCTACGATAAAAACAATGTTTTAATGTACACACGAGCAGAGTGAATCATATATGTATTGGCGAATGAAAAAATAAGGGGAAAAAACGAGAGCTCGATACTCACACCGTATTCCATTATTATATCTTTTTCTAAAAATGTGCATACGAATGCATATAAGGTAAACTATTCTATTTATTCATTCATTCATTTACTTTTTTTATATGCATAAACTTCGTGATGAAATTCAGGTGCGCTGCGTGCAACTACTTACGTACATGCATCGAAAATACGATACACCTGTGTATGTGTGTTTTTCCGCGTTATTATATTTTAATTTTCGCGCTGAAAGACTCTTTCTCTCTCTCTTTCCCCGTTTTCGCGTTAAAAGCCCGCGAATATAATAATTCCATGTGCTCTCGTATGCGCGGCGCACGAGTTATGCTATGTATGCATTACCTGGGCCCGCGGCTATGTCGCGCGTATTATTGTACAATACACATACGAAAATTTTACAAAATGAAAGTTAGCGAATCTTTTTACGTTAGCAGTTTATAATGTGTATGTAATAATAATAATAATATAACATACGAGTTCGTATCGAAAATGTCCAAATGCGGCACGTATCGCGATACACACCGTAAGTAAAGTATAACATTGGAAAACCGAAATCGAGCTCTTATTGATAAAAGCACACACGCGCCGCCGCCGCCGCCGAAAGGAGCCGCGCGCGAATACGTTACAATGCATATTTAATGTCGCACACCCTAACTCGTGTATACCGCATGAATATGTGTATACGCACACACGTATAAAGTCTGTACGTGCAGTGCGCATAATTAAGCGAAAATTCAAGTTACGCGTGTTAAGTTCGAATATACGCTAGTATATACGCGCGGAGGAACGAGACCTCTCCGTTATATGTATACCCATGCATATGTGTTTGTGTATGTTCGAGTGTGCCGAGTGCACCGCGTGCACACGTATCGCATTAAAATATATCCTGAGAGTGGTATCGCGGCCACTTGCATTTATATGCATGTATACCAACCTACATCAAGGGAGGCATGTGTGTGTGTGTATGCAGAAAGACACTGCACCCATATGTAGAGTATTTATACGTTAACATCGAGATGAATATTTTCGACTTTTCCCGATCGTTCGACTGCTGCTGCTGCTGCTGCTGCTGCGGGTGCAGCAGGTCAGCGCGTACACAATATTATTCATTTAAAAACATCCGTGTACAACACACGTCGACAATGATGAAGTTGCGAACTGCACGCTGGAGTTCATTACGACGAGCGCGGATCGATGAAAAAATATTAAAAAAAAATCGTTACTTCTCAACCGCACTGAAGTGTCATTGCGGAAAAATATAACTCGGTTTCGAACACTCGATCGAAGAGAGAGAAGTATATTTTTGCAACATTTTAATTAATTTTCCAATCCGTAATTAAATTATATCAGAGCTCAGGTATTGAAATTCGGCTGAGAGGTATTTTCTGACAGGGAACTCCGAGGTGCGAGGAAGTATACACCCGAAATTAGTTATAGAGTTGCAGGAATTTCGGAGTTCCGGTCGAACAGAATTTGTTCAATGGCATATTAGGCGGGTTTTCGCGTAACTGCCGCCAAAATTACGACGAACGAGGATAATTAGCGTCGCGGGTGGGAAAAAAATATTAACTTTCCTCTTTCAAAGTTCGAACTTTGGAAATTAGCCGCGCGGCGAGCGGTGCGGGACTTGGAAAGTCCGAATTGTTGAACCGATTGTACAGGTATACATGTTTCACATTTCCTGCCTCCTCCTCATCCTCTTCTTTTTACTCCTCGTGCACTTATTCACACATGCGTATACAATATACAATATCGTTCCGGCCGCTTGTCTCGGAATTAACACTTACTCTCTTTCTCCTCGGAGCTGCGCGCGAGCTCCGTTAATATATGTCTATATTTACTCGCGACTTTTACCTCTGTCAAACATCCATTTCTTATCTTGTCCCGTATTGTGCGCGGCTTATATATTTACGTCGTGTGTGTGTGTGTGTGTAAGCGATCGATTTTCAGAAGTAATGAGACATATCTTCAAACGCACACACACAAACACAAAAGGTGCTATACACATATTGTGCTATTATATATGCGGTGTGGACTATCGTAAAATATATTACCTGCCGCAGCGATGACCACAAGTATAATGAAAAAGAAAGATGATGATACGGAGTGTCGTCGTCGTACAAGTGTTTGCCTTTGTCAAATGTGTGATGTACGACCCAAAATTTCTCTTCCTTTTCTTCCACTCGTTCTCTTTGTCTTTTATTTTTTGTTTGCTAGTTTTTGACGTATTATAAATAGTGTAAAAGCGCGTATTACAATGCTTGCTCCGCGCGAGTGATCGCCGGGGACCCCCGTACGTGCGTACACTTCCTCCGATATACCAACAACAACGAACAACACTTGTTGTCGTGGCCCGGCCTCGTGTGTGAATACATTATGCTATACTTTATGAGCGCGCGAGGGTCCCTCCCGTGCGCGTTGGGCCCGGAGTCTCAAACAAGCGATATACGCATACACATTTATATATAGCGCGCAGCGATTTCCGGACGTCCGGTTGAGTTCGTTATCGACTGCATAATTTCGCGTGTCTGCTGCCTCCTCCCTCACCCCGAACAACCCACACGCGAGGCCGCTGCATGCTCAACAGGTTTACCCGCGATATGTAATATATATTTGGCTTGATAATTTCCTATCTTTTATTAAAATCGAAGCGATGGAAAACTGCATACGCAGCATGGGCAGCGGCATAATATTACGTTACGCGCGCGCACGGGGAACATGGCCGAAGAATTTGCGCGCTCGCGCGAGGGTATATTATAACGCATATACACACGGCTCGCGCTGCTGCAGCCGTGACTGCCAGTCATTAGAGCGTAAGTTTTAAATACGCCATCGCTCGCGCGCGAGCGCTCAGAAAGCAATATTAGTTCGAGAGAACGTATGTATACGAGAGGCCGTTTACCTGCTTCAATTTTTCTCAACTCCTTTTATTTTTTCGTTCGTTGGTTGCTCTCTATATGTCTTCGGTACCGCGCGCGCGAGAGGAGAGGAGCGAGTTTCGTCGTTAAAAAGCCATTATTTTGGTTTACCAAAGCCGCTTTGGTAATACATAATGCGTAATATGTGCTACGCCCTGCGTGTACTAGAATTGTAGTATACGCTGTATGTGTAATATGGCAATCGCGAGAGAGAGAGAGAGAAGAAAAGAAAAGAGGAAAGGCGAAGCTGCAGAAAAAAGCCGCAGTCGTATATACATATATCGCGCGTATATGGGTACATTACAATACGAAATGCGTTCATTATACGCTCGCTGCATATGGGAGGGCAATAAATACGCCATGGCTATTGCTCAAACGTTTACACACACACAGACGTACAGTCTCAAGTTCGCTCGCGTCTCTAACTCAGGGTTCGCGAGCGAGCGAGAGCGAAAGAATTCCAAGAGCGAAATAGTATATAACGTCATGCGTAAAACGTTGCTGCGTTCAGGAACGTATCGTTCATCGACGATATATTTATATGCTATACGACAACGATACGCATTTTCGAGGTAAAGTCCAGAGTCCGTGTGTAATAATAATAGCGGATACGCGACTATAGGCAGACAAGCGACGATGATAAATCTCGGACGTTTGGACTCATCGGGCGTTTAACGAATGTAGTAGTATAGTAGAAGTTGTATAGTAGGAGTCGCATAGCGATCATCGCTCGAGAATATGTACAAGAGAGTTAGAGGAATGCGTTCGCTCGTTCGTTCGTCTATTCCCCGAGAGTAGTCGTTGATTGAATTCGAACGATCGATCATACGCGCAGATAGACGGACGCCGCGCGCAGACATTTATCTAATTAATCAACAGTGACGCGCGCAGCGGCTGAAGGATGAAGAGTTGAGCCTAGTAGTAGTAGTAATAGTAGGATAGTAATTGGAAAGAAATGTGCGTGTCTTTGAAAATATTTTATACGCAGAAATACGGGTGTATGTACGTCGCCGCTCGTAATATCGTCGGCACGCGCGCACCGGAGATGCGCGACCCGATCGCTGCACTCGCCTTGGTAACCGAATATATAAATCGCACGCGTGTGTATATAGATACGTTCAGCCACGACGACTACGACAATTCCGATATAGTTTTTCCTTCATAAATATTAACCTCGGCTCTGTTCCTCCTCCTCCTCCTCCTTCTTCGTTCTCCTCACTCGATCCTTTGCAATTCGCTCCGTGCCACCAACCCCGTCTTTGTTACAACGCACCACGTTTCCGAAGTAACGGCACGTGTTCGGATCTGTGCTGCAGAACGTGTGTATGTACACACACACGTACATATAATATACCTATATAGATATTTTCACCATGCGCAAGCTGTGCACGAGCTCGGCTCTGCTTTTGCTTCTGCGACGAAACTATACGTATATATGGCACAGCATAAGTCTCGCCAATTTTTGTAATTCAAATTTTTTTATCCCTCTTTACACCGTCTCGTATTTTTCTTTCCTTTTCCTTTCATTTCCTTTCTTTCTTGCTTTCTTTTTTTTGTAATTTTCCCAATGTGTTAACAGTGCATGACTCGCTACAGATTGTATTATATAGCCGTATATAGCGCGCAGCACTGTACACCCCCACGCCGATTGGGTGTGAGAAAAAAAAGAAGCAAAGAAAAAAGAAAGAAAGAAGAAACGGAGAAAGAAAAGGGAAAGAAAGAGAGTAAAAAAAGAAAGAAAGAAACGAGAATACGAAGGTGGGAGCAGTAGAAGCTAAAGCAAAAAGCGAAGAATCTCCGCAGCTCTCTCTCTACTCCGGGCTTTCCTCGCAATGACCCCGTTCCGAAGGACTAGCGCAGATATAAAGTGTATCGCGCAGGCAGGCAGGCAAGCTATAATGTAATACAGCACAAGCGTCCAGCTTCTGAACTATATAAACAGCACACGTACATACACACCCATACAGACGGAATCGAGAAAAGCCTACATTTGTGTGTGTGTGTGCTCGCAGTAGTACACAACTTACAGAGAATAGGTATTGTTGCGGATCACGTTGACTAAGGAAAAAGAGAGAGGAAAAGGGGGTTGTTGCCTCTCTCTTCCTCGCTGAGTACTTTTAGCGAAGCGAACGCTCGGCAGATAGCTCCTGCGTATCTATCCATACACACACATACACACAGGTACAAAGTCCTACGTCCGATGTCCGAGTTCGCAACAGCAACAGCAGCAGCAGCAGCAGCAGCAGCAGCAGCAGCAGCAGCAGCAGCGGATAAAAAGAAATACACAACGAGGAAATCTAATTCCATTAAAGAATCAATTCCTATCTCGTTGCTGTTGCTGCCGCTGCACCCGCGTGTGCATGCAGTGTGCGCGCAAAGGTGAACGCGTTTCTCGGGGCTCGATCGACTACGAAGACGACTGTACGCTACAGTAGCAGCGCACACAGTGACATTGTTCCTCCTCCTCCCTCGCTTTCTTTTTCTTTCTTTTTTTTTTCTTTGCTTTCCTCCATTTTCTACTCTACTACGCTGCTGCCGTTGTTCGTGTTGCACACGCGCGGGGGCTGCGCGATGGTATCCTTTTTTATATATATGCGCTGCTCGCTGTAGCTGTAGCTGCCTCGCGATTTAGAGCGACGAAAAGTAAGTAAGCAAAAGCAAAGTAGAAAAAAACGTAAAATAGTAGTAGTAGTGGCAAAAAAGAAAGAAATGAAAATGAAAATAGGCACGAGGGTGCTCCTCCGATGCGCACACACACACACACACACACACACACACACACAGAGTGTATCGATCCTTCGAACGCGTAGCGCGCGGCGCGCGTGCACACGAGCTTGGTAAAAAGTTCGCACGCGCCATGCCATGCCGTGCCATAGTTGCGCGAGACATTCCACACACGCATGCATTGGCATTTATATACATATAGTGGTGTGCCTTATATATACACATTCTGTGTGCGCCTCTATACGTAGAGAGGATAATGCGCGCGAGCGAGTTCGAGCGAACGAGCCGGAGGAATCGATGGTCAGGCGCCCCCGCAATACACGTATGTAGTGTATATATCGTGCACATAAGCGCGCACACATGCAATGCATGCGCTTAAATTATTGCTCGCGGCCTTTTACTCTCTCTCGTTGGTCTAGCCTGGCTACACGTTGCTGTATTTTTTTTTTTTTTTCATTTTTTTGCTACTAGCTGCTCCCTCGCTGCTGCTGCTGCTTCTATTATTATACCGTACATTATATCGTTGCGCGCACACAGGGCTATATGTACGAATAAGTCTTGGGAGGGGTACACAGCAGCAGCTACGTGTGTATGTGTGTGGGTATATACATAATGCGAGCGAGCGGACAATCTTATTACCATTGAGTGAAAAAGTGCGCTTCAGCTCCTCTATATACTGCACGATAGAAAAGCTAAAGCTTATACCGCTACTGCCGCTGTAGCTTGCCTCGCTCGCGCCGCTCTGTTCACTGGTCTGTCGCTGATTCGATTTTATACTTTTCTTTCTCTCTCTTTCTGTCTCTCTCTCCCCCGCACATGCTTCTGCAACGACTCCGACGACTACGAGTGATTGCCTAGACTCGACGAAGCTCGCGAGCTCGTCGTCGTCGCTCTTTATGTACTTGTTTGTTTGCTTGCAGCACACGCATACACATATGTATACATTTTGAGCGGAGCGGGTATGTATATGAAACGAGAAACTGTTTGTGACGTACGAGATTTTCGCTGCTGATTTTCCTCCGCGAGCTGCTTCTTACTGAATATACCTACTAGACTCGTAACATGTGCATACACACGTCGCTCGCTCGCTCTCTCCATCTCTCTAGCTCTCGATTTAAACGTCACTTGTAAATATACCTTAGATATTTTGCTACATAATATACAGGGCGGACTTGTATTATATATTTGAGAGCTCGGAACTGCTGTATGTACCCGCTGCAGCGGCAGCATTATTAAGAGCGGATTACGCGGCACTAAATGTCATATTGTGTCAGTGCTGTGTGTGTACACGGCCAAGCTCTGCAATTGTCAGTCGTTTACTATTACTTGCTGTACATAGGCAGCACATACATGTATGTACGCTCTTTTTTCACACGCCGCGCACAGTCGAGTTAACGAAATAATGACGCGATTTTCAATGATTCGGGCCAAAGCCCCATTATATCAATATATAGAGCTTCGGCTCTCCGCCTGTGTCCTCCCGTTCTCTCTCCCCCTCCCCCCTCTACACACTACGGTTTACTGCACTCGATATAACGAAGCTGCTGCTGCTGCTGCTGCTGCTGCTGCTGCCCTTTGAAGACTAATCGTTCGTGACGCGTAATCGCACGCATACACGCATACGCGCATGTATGTACGTGTGTTAGGTTCAGTCGCGATCGCCCGTGTCTATACAATATACATACATCTTTATATTCACGTGACACGAACATTGTGTGTACTTTTTGTACATACATACATGTATCGATATAAAAACGCATCGTGTACTCGTTAAAAAAAAAACACGAAAAATATCTCCGTACGAGCCATCAAGAAATAATGGAAAAAAAAACGCCAAAAAAAGAGTGAAAAACATATATAGTTCTGCGCGCGCGTATCCCATGTGCAATTGCATGCGAATCGAGTGACTACTGTCGCTCGCCATCACATATATGGTTGATTCTCCCGAAGTCTGCTTTTTGCATGTCTACATGCCATGTTTTTAAACTAGTGAAGATAAGCCAAAACTGGCTCGGTCATTCATTCAATATTGTTGTATTCTTCATGATAGGACATAATTTTTTCAATTATTTAGTGCCAGTTAAATTTGCATGCCAAATGTCACCACCGTGGCATGTCTAAAAAAATTGTCACCTCCGTGGATATGGATATCTTGAGCTATGGTCATTCTTTTTAACCGCTCGCCCCGTCAAAAGACTCGTTTTTCATGACCGAATTTCGGGTTGTACGGAAAATTTTGTGCATTTCTTATTTTTCAAACGTAGTTGATCAAAGTAGCGATTTGTCACTTCCGTGTGTGTCACCTCCGTAACCGAAAATAGTCAATTTTAAGCATAAAATTGGACATAGTTTGCTAAAACGAAATCTCAAGGTCCCAGATTCAATGATTACTCATATTTTATGGTTTAAAAAAGGGTAAACTAGTTCGCGCCGTTCAATGTGAAAAAAAATGTTCACCATTTTTTCATTTTCTATACCCGAAAAAGCAGACTTCGGGAGAATCAACCATATACGCGTATCCCTCCGCTAGCTCTTTCGCGGTGACGAATAAAACGTCCTCCTCTCTCTCTCTCTCTCTCTCTCTCTCTCTTTGTGCGTTGTGCAGCAGCTCGCGGCGGCGGCAGCAACATCATGAGAGATCGGTCGACCGACTGCGCGCAGCGTAACGAGCATAATTTGCGACCTCTTCCTACATAGCTCGCGCGCCGCTTTTCAATTAAAATGAGTCGATATGTATGTATATACCATTCACCCACGCGCAACGACGATCTTTATACGTGTATCGAATGTGCCTGTGTATGCGCGTGTAAACTGGACAGCCCTTCTGCAATCTATTACATATGTCGCGCATACGCACACGCGTATAACTGTGGCAAAGAGGATTAAAATCGTATACAGCGTCGACTGTAACTGTGCTGCGCGTTGTATTAAAAAAAAAAAGGATCGCACAAATATCCATACGATATATCTAGTTGCGAAAATATTCGGGGTACAGCAAATATTACATCGAGTACGCGTACTACGGTATTAAGGCAAATCGAGGCTCGGGCGGTACTTTTCATCTCCCTACACTCAGAGAGACACTCAGACTATCCCCCAACACACACATACATACACAGACAGATGCCATCAAGCTCGTTAAATAATAAAATACGTATATAGCTAATTACTCGAATCTAGATATACATTGGCCCGTACAGCACGCCGAATTTGCTGTAACACGCTGTGCAACGCGTGTTTGCATAATGTCGATTGGCTCGACAGCCCCTTCTGTCTATCTATCCATCTCTCCCCCGCGCGCGTAAAAGACAAATACCGAACTACTACTGGAGCTCTTTTCCATCCATCCACCCACCCACTGCACCCTACATTCACCTCGCGTCATTGGCACGGAGCGCTTCTTCCTTACGCTCGCGCAGCAGCTTATTTCCTCTCTCGCTCTCTTCTGAACACTCGGCAGCAGCAGCCCAATCCTTATGTACCAACGAATTGGGACCTCCAGAGAGATCTCTCTCTTATTCCTCATATATATAATATCTCTGTCTGTCTAATGCTGCTTGCGCGCGAGAGCTCATTATTATACTTTGGCACGCGCGGTATCATCATCTCGCCTAAATTTCTCGACAAGCGGGGCTTTATTATCTTCTCTCTCTCTCTCTTTCTCTCTCTCAAGCTCGCATTCTCGAGTTTCTGCGGCTTTTAAGCTTACATATCTCGCGTCTGCCATAATAATAGAAGATCCGGAAAAAGTGAAGAGAAGAGAGAGAGAGTTAACGTTCAACTAATTCTCTCAGCCTGCACAATCATCGACGCAGCAGCCGCAGCCACAGCAGCAGCTGACTTATCATCGTCTCTCTCTCTCACTAATTTATGGTATCTTATGCGGTATAAGTGTATAATACTCGTAGCCCGAAAAGAGCAAACATTATTAGTATTACAATGGCGTTAATATCCCGTCATCATCTGACACCGCAAACACAAACACTCCATTATATTATATTATATATACATAAATTGCTTGTAATCTCGCGAGCATCTCATCTCATTATGTGGCATTAAGACTAGGCGATAAAACTTTCTTTTGTC
The DNA here is from genome assembly GCA_902732785.1 of Trichogramma evanescens. Lineage (NCBI taxonomy): Eukaryota > Metazoa > Arthropoda > Insecta > Hymenoptera > Trichogrammatidae > Trichogramma > Trichogramma evanescens. The sequence continues at coordinate 86,490 of CACVKI010145558.1, read as the reverse complement.
TCGTACTCATCGCATTACTTTATAATAGCAATAATGGGTATAAGCACGACACACCTGATGATCGACGAGAGCTCTCCATTCGATTTCAATTTTTTTTTTCTTATCCTTTTTTTTTTGACACTTTTGCGAGAGACTCGCGCTTATCGCTGCTAGCTCTCACCGCGCGTCAATTAATTATCACCACGAGTCACACGCAGCTATATCAACTCGGTCCACAGGATATCTATGTGTGTAAACTGTCCTCACGAAAAAAATATCATCTACGCGTGTGCGTGTGCCAATACAATTATAATACATATAAGAAATTTATATTGCACTATCTTTCCTTTACATTGCAGCACTCGAGTTCACGGGTTTATCTTTCGACGTCGCCTTCAACTAACTCTTCTTTTTCCCTTGTGTTTTTTTTCCACTCTCGTCCACTTCACCCGGATCATCTGTAACATAAGACATTCCGATCAGGCGCGCGAGCTTAATAAGTGCTTTATTATACGCGTGTATCAGGTAAAAAAGTATTATATACAGCCGCCGTAAGAGAAAGAAAGAGAGAGAAATGAAAAATGAACTATCGGTGGATGATGTATGTGGCCTATGTAAATTTTTTAGATACGGCGAATACACGAGTCTCCGAATACACACATACACACGCTCACGCGTTCAACGTGTATATAAATATATGCCAAAGTAAAGGAGGGAAAAAAGAGCGACCACACTGTGCAGTTTATGCTGCATATATACATCTACGCTGAGCATTCGCTTTTGTATAAATTATTCCTTAGATGTAAGAACAACAACAACAGCAGAAGCAGCAGTTGGAGCAACATCAACAGTAACTATAACAATCGGAAGAGAAAGAGGACGACGACGACGACGACGATGCGGCTCGAGCGCAGGAAGACAAAAACAACACACAAGCTTCTGCACAGAGCAAGAGAGAGAGAGAGAAAGAAGTTGAAATAAACAAAAAATGAGGAAGAGAGAGAGAGAGGAACGCGACACGGGAAAAAACAGCGGCAGCAGCAGCAGAAAGAAAAAGTGCCTCGCTGCTGTGTATATGTATAGCCTGATACGCTAGGAAAGAGAAGGAGGAGGAGGAGAGGTAAAGCAAAGCTAAAAAGCAAAGTTAAAAAAAAAGAGGAGCAGAGCGTTGATACACAGAACACGCATCAACGGAGGGAGTATAGAGGAACGTGTGTTCGCGGTGCTATACGTCGAAAATAAAGAAAGCCTTCATAATGTTTCATTCACGTCGCGAAGTCACAAACACATACCTACATACATACATCCTCGCACTAACACACGAATAAGAAGAAGAAGAAGAAAAAGCACACAGACTTATACACACATTCGCGTTATAATACACGTTAGCGGTCTGGTGCGAAGTTGAAGCTCCGCAATAAGGCACAGCTACGCAAGGCTAAGTCAGCGAGAGAGAGGAAGAACGCGATTAGAATACGTTCGCAGGTGTCAAAGGAATCGCTCTTGTGAGCTCTTTCTCTTTCTCTCTCTCTCGTCGCTCACTCCCACGCATCGCACGCCTCGAGAGAGAGTCTCCGAGAGCGATGACGACGACGACGACGACGACAAAGGCACTTGATATTCCAGGTTGACGCGCGACTTGGTCGTCTTCGTCTTCGTCGTCGACGACGACAAAGCCAAGCCCCCCGTATGTGTGGCTCTCTGACTCGTGCTCGAACTATATATGCGCGGTATACAAAATGTATGCCCGAAGCCGCGCTTAATAAGCATAATGCGCATACGATGCGTGCGTGCGCGTGTGCGTGTGCTCGTTTATGTGGCACGTACGCGAGTCGCGAAAGAGAAAAATTGAAATAAATAATGGAAAAAAAAGAAGAAGGGCCAGGACGGAAAGAAAGAGATGTGGCCAAGAAAGAGATTCCGTCACGCGTCCGAAGTGTCAGCGAGAGAGGCGAGGCGAGGCGAGCTGCCCTCCCCGTTCGTCATCCTCGTATAATGTACATCGCGTACTGCAGCGATCCTATACTGCACCCATCGCGCGCGATAATACCTGTAAACCGAGTCGTATATACACGTAGCCGTTCATTCATGATGCTCTACGCTATATACTGTATAATGCAATGCCGCACGATGCACGCGGACGTAGTAGAGTGAAGCGAGGCTGATACTATATACTATACGCGGCGGAGGGACTCTCGGCGCGGCGCGCGAAATGTAATTCGGCCCGGGATAGAGTGTCGAGCTCCTATGAGTGTGTGTGTATGTGCGAGCAACCGAGCGTAACTGCACCGGCTCGTGCTCGCTCCTCTCTCTTTCTTTCTCTCTCTCTCTCTCTCTCTGCCTGTCTCTCTCTTCCTCGTACTCTCTGCTGGGGGTTCTCGCCCTACATACATACCTATACCCAAGTATATGTGTATTTACGTACGTAACAACAACAGCAGCACGCGAAAACGAGATAGGCGAGGCAATGCACGCAGCACACGTATATAAGGTAATGATCGCCGCCGCAGCAGCGAAGCTCCGCAGCCGAATAATAAGGATATACAGCTTTTGCTGTACGTCGCTGCTGTTGCACACAGCCACATGTACATACAGCATACAAGCAGAGGCAGCAACGCGAATGCGGCCTAGAACGCGTATTATAGCGGCGCGCAACACGGGCGCACTGCTGCTGCACAGGAGACAGGGTTGGATACGCACGCGTGCCCTCGCCCGGGAAGCCGACACGTCTTCCGCCACACACACACACACAGCCGCATGTGCAGCGCATACATACACTACTATCTATCTCTCTCTCTCTCTCTCTCTCTCTCTCTCTTTAAAGCTAACTTGTCCCCCTCAACACGTACACTCTAAAATTTGCTCCTGATACGAGTCTATGTGCATACGTGTGCAGAGCTATTTTGCGCACACACCCACACGCGGGCGCGCTTAATATTCCGCGTATGCGTGCACTGCTGCGGAGGCTCCTTTTCCTTGAAACGCGCTCGCAAGCCCGCGCTCATAACTATATAATACATAATGCGCCACGCGTTGTATTGCAGCGCGGGCCTAGGCAGCTCCTCTTTTGACTTTGATTTTCAGCGACGAATAACGACTATATGGCGCAGTTTGTACATTAAAGCTATATCGTTGCTGCTGCTGCGCCCTTTCCTCGCCCTGAACCACGTCGCGCACGGATGTCGTCGTCGTCGTCGTCGTCGTCGTCTCTGCGTAGACAGGCTCTGCTATATACGAGAGGGAGTGAGAGAGAGAGAGCACCACGTGCAGCGCACCACTGCAGCTAGCTACCTATAGCTATGTAGCTCCCAGCCCTATATAATACACTTACTCACTTACTTACTTTCTTTCTTTCTTTCGCAATTCCTTTCTTCCTTTTATTCACCTTTTTTCCTTACATCCGCTCCCTTTCCTCTCCCCCTTCCTCTCTCTCGCTCTCTTCTTTTCTTTCCTTCCTTTTATTTTTTTCATCTTGTCAAGATTTGTCTCTCTCTAGGCCTGGGTATACGAGAGCGCGGGGGAGAGCCACACACACACACACATACACAGACCACGAAGACGAATTTCAGACGGAAATCCGACTCGCGAGAGAGTCTTTCCCGAGGATTAGGGTAATTGTGGTCCAAAACATTTTCTACCGCTACTACCTTCTTACACATCGCAGTGCAGAGAGGGAGAGAGAGGACCTCGCGACTCGGAAACTTTTTTCTGCTTCCACTTCTTCCTTTGATTTCGAGGCTGCTTCTGCTGCTTCGTTTTGTATATACGTCACGTATTTATGCTCCCATTGTGTGCGGTTAATTTCGAAATGCGATTATTATATTTTCAACGGAGGCCCACTCTTTGCTGCCTACCTCGAGCTGTCGCTTTCGTATACACATGCACAGGGATTTAATATTATTACGCGTTTGTGTATGCGTGTACGTATATATAATATATAAATTCGAGCTGCGAAAGGGGTTTTGTGTGTCGATGATCGTCGTCGTGTGGCCATGCCACTACACGCGATTACGGAATTCTTCGCGTACATATACACGTACACGTATACATATAACGAGCACATGCAGCTGCGCGCGCGGAGCAAAGCCAGAGAGCTCCTTTTTTAATAGGATTAAAGGAGGCACACGCACGTGCGCCTCTCTGTGCTATATATCGCGTACATACCCCCCGAGTCTCTGTCCCTCTCCCTCTCTCTTTCTCTCTCGTGGCGCTTCCTGTAATATTTTTTTTTCTGGTTTTGTCTTTCACTCAGCGTCGAATTATACATATACACACTTGTAAACACAGCTCGTTCGCTCGGCGCGTCACGTCGCCCTCGGAGCCATACTCGTCGTCGTCGTCGTAGCGGTGGTCAGTATGAAAAAATTCGATATTTCACCCGAAGCGAAACGAGCTCGAAAACAAAAGCGGGCGGCGGCCACTCCATTATACACAATTATGCGATACCTATATGTATACGAAAACGCACAGCCACCGCGCTCGATATATGCCGCACGGTATACACATTTCGTTCAATGCTCGCTCGACTCCTTCACTCGCGACATTGCACGCGGTATAGGCATTTTTGTCCCGGCCCTACTATGTATACGTACGGAAAAGTTCCGTAATAAAAATTCATATCATATTTACGTGCCGAGATACACGTACATTATACTCACTCTCGCGACTGACAAAACAATATAATGCATCTCGAATTCGTACGCATGAGCACTGTATAAATGTAACGACTCGAAAATTTATTTATTTATATACTTGCATATAAAAACTGAAAAATCATTGCCTTGCACTCAGCTGTCATGAAGCTCCCGAGCGCTTTTCGGGATTCACTTCTTCTTTTTTTTTTCTAATATATATAATCCGCGTGATATTTTTTCGTTTTTATACTTTTTTACTTTTTTGAATAAATTCAAACTGACTTTTTAAATCCGTGCGATCTAGCAGCATCCCTATGCGCAATGACACATCTCTCTCGGCTCTCGAGTGTATGTGTGTGTGTCGCTGGTTGTTGTATTCATGGATAATATAGAGAGAGAGGGAGAAAGAGAAAAAGTTCATTTTTCATCGCGTCAACTTTCCCGGGAGTGCGCAAGTGTCGAAAATAATAAATCTCGGCACTGCGCGTTGATGGTTTATAAAAACAACAATGAAACAAAAAAAAAAAAACAAAGGAATAAAGAAAAATTCAAAAACGTTTTTGACGCCGGGTATATTCGAATACATACGCGTTATGGGTATAAGTGTGTGTATGTACGCAATAAATGGCGTATTGATTCGTTAGCGCACTCGGAAATACCTAAGCTTGCATTAATGGCTATAACAGCATTTAGGTATTGTATTGCATTACACACGTATAGATATACATACATACTCTCGCCCAGAAGGAGAGAGAGAGAGAGAGAGCATAGCCATTACTTAAAAGCGATTTTCATAAATGACGGTTTTCTTCGTATATCAGACACGAATAGTTATATATCGCATCATTATTATTATGATTATTATTATATACTGTAAAATTGTATACCCGCTTCGGCCGTTATAGAATGCGCGAAGGCGCGCGCGAACTATTGAAAACGAAACCAATAATAATGTCGGTCTACGCGGGGCCGGGCAGCTCGTTACAGAAAACGCCGTAATATGCAGTATATATATAGAGCTGCGTGCGGCACTATATGTATGTATATCTATACGACGCAGCGGTGTCTTATGTTGCATCGGTGCACTGCAGCGGCGGTGGTGGTGCACTGGCGGTGGTGGCTATCATTGTTATTACACAAAAGTTATATTATTTTAAAGCGAGCTTCGGGTCGATGATGCGATTCTTTTTTCCTTGGAACTTTTGTCTTTTCATTTCGACTGTATATTCGTGAATGACGATGATCATTTCGTGTGCCATTGACTCCTATTATTCATACATATAGGTCAAACCGAATCCTCTTGGAATCGGTAATTGAATCGATGCCGATAATATTAGATTATAGTGACTCGACTTATCGGTGTTTACGGGAGGAACAATAATTTGATTATCGTTTATATATCAAAATAAATTACGGCATAACGCAATTTGATCTTCCGGTTTTCACTCCGAGAGGTAGATTAAACGATGGCGTGCTTGGATTAAAAATTTAAAGCCTTATCTCTTTCTCTTTCATTCGAGCGGCTGTAAAGCGGTGTATCGGTCTCGAAGTTTTTCAGTTTCCTGGCGGTGCACTGCTGCAGGTTTCGGCGCCTAAAAGTTGAGCAATCTCATTCCCCGGCATTGCCTGCGCGATATATATAAAGCTATGGAATTCCAGAAAAGGACACACGCTCACTCACACACACACACACACAACGCCCAAACTGATATGGTATCTCTCGTTTTTCTCTCTTACTCTTTCTCTCTTTTTTGAAAAGGACCAATTAAAGCTGCGCTCGGTTAACAAAGCTCTATTATACCACGTTATACACGCACACATATATATGTAGTTGCTGCAAGTATACTATACAGAAGCAGCGGAGATTTACGCAAGTTGCAACTGCAAAGAAGAAAAAAAAGCAACGTGAAAGAATCAGCGAGCGAATCGAAAATAACGAGTACAAATTTATTCAAATATACGCAATGTCGAGCCGCTGCTGCAGCGTCGCGGCGTTTCTCAATTTGCTCGGCACAGCTCGGCCAAGAAGAGATCGCGGACAACGATCGGTTGCAGTCTCTCCCCGCGCATACAAAATCGCGCATACATATATATATATAGTTAATAATAAAAATCGGCCACCACATTATGCACAGTACACCTATATAAACGCGTGTGGAGATAAAGAAATCACGTGTGTGCGCAGCACCAAGTAGAGCATTACGTGCGCAAGAGATCGATGTATAAATCCTCGCGCGCAACCGCCCATCGCGTAACCCACCGAGCAAAAGGAAGAGAAGCAAGAAGAAGAAGAAGAAGATGCATCGAGGCCGATCGAGTATAGGTAGGTAGGTGCATATATACACAATTTGCATGCGGCACGGCACGGAGGAAACGAGCTGCTATGCAAACAATGCGCGCGAAAGGCTAATTTGACTGTCTCGCTCGGGCTTTTGTATATAAATATATCGTCGGGCGATCGGTGGTGGTGCCTCCGGCAGCGGCTCGAAACGCAAATGTAATATGTGCCCCGCGATCGATCGCCTGAATGCAGCAGCAGCGGGGCCCATTATTTCGATTTGTTGCGCCTCTTCTCGCACTGCACACATAATAATGTATTATATATAAACGCATTGTTCGCTCTCCGTCTCTCTCTTGGTGTTGCGCGATATCAGCTCTCGGCCGTAAGTGCAGAAGTGCCGGACCGTACTTAGCGCGGCGCGCAACTGATTCGCGAGCGCATATACATGCAGCAGCATCACGATACTACACAATGAAAGGAGTAGTAGTAGTCCTATATATTATACATAAGTTGGAAAGCTGTGCGGTGCAAAGCGGCAGCGAAGGTGGCGCTCCCCCCAGTGAGCCACGGAGAGCGTCGAAAGCGACGGCAGCGCAAAACGGCGGCTCTACGCTATAAGCTCGGCCCGAGTGCTCGAGCCGAGTCGCGGCATTCTGTCATGCGAGCGCGAGCCGCGCGCATACACGACGACGAGCCCGGCGTATTAGAGACAGACAGACGGAAAGAGCCGTGTGCCCCGCGCGCGCGTTTCTAACCGAACCTCATATACATAGGATAATAACATCGTATATATATTGAAAGTGGCCAGTTGTCATGGTAAATATACAAAGGGACTGTGAAGTACAGTGCAAAGGGGCAGTATAAAGTGCCCTACGCGTGTAACTCAGGTGTAACGATATTTCCTTCGGGTTTTTTTTTTTCTTAACGCGAGTGCGAAAAGTTAGTGTGTGCGGTATTATTACTGATCGATGATCGATCATTGTTTTCCCTATTTTTTTCTTCTTCCGCTTCCGATCGTCGTCGATCTCTTTTGACTACCGTCGACGTCGACGCGAGTGTTGCGGTGCGATAAAAAAAACAACAACTCGTTAGAGAAGGAAATAGCAGCATACACGAGGAAAAAAAGTTTCGCGAAAGTTTTTTGGATTTCGAGAGTCGCAGCCAGCCCCCTCGAACGTGACACAGTTTTTGCTACTACTGCTGCAACAGTGCGCGAATTTTGGAGAGCTGCAAGGGAGAGCGAGAGCGATATTTACAGTGTGTTAAATACGAGCGTAATAATAAAAAAAAAAGTGAGTGTGTGTTTTCGTGCGTGCACCAGTGCGTAAATATATACGATTGTGCTAAATAACGAAAAAAAAAGAGAGAATCACTCTACTTTTTTTTGTGTGTGATCGTTGTTGTCGTTGTTGTCAAGAAACAAAAAGTCCTGTGCGCACACGATTTCCAGTGAAAGTATATAAAAAAAGAACGAAGTAGCGTACATAAAAACAGCGACGATTGTTATATGATTATTTTTTTTTGTTGCGTTCGACCAAGCGCCAGAGCAGCAGCAACAATACACAGTGTGTACGACTATACTCGGCTCGATCGTCAAAAAAGTGCGCGCAACCGAACACACGCACACAACCGTTCTCTTCTCTCCATAAGCAGAAAAAAAAGTAACGAGCCGAAAGTTACGACTCGCAGTACAACATAGTTGCGCGCAAAATTTCTTCGAGCGCGCAGTGTGTAAAATAAAAAATACGCGCATATATCGTAATCAAGACGCGGAGCGCAGTCAAGAGTCATTATAATAGCCACCGCCGACGTCTCCACCCCGTGCCCGCGTGTGAGTGCATGCAAAATCGCACGAGGCGCGAAGGAAGGAACGCAGAAAAAAAGAAAAGAAGAAGGAAGGATCCGCTGCTCTAATCGTTTCGCCGCTCTCCTTTTTTTTTTCATTTAAAGCGCCGAGACTCGCGCGTAATAATCGCTCTCGACTCGCGCGCGGCATAAGGAGAGTGAACGCGAGAGACAGTTTATATGCACACACCATAGAGGAGATTGTCTATATACCGAGTGTGCTGCAGAGCGCCAGGTATATTATATATATATGTAACGAGCGGTGGTGTGTCTGCATATATAATACTAAGCGCGCACGTGAGCCCGACGACTGCGTTTTCCCACGAGCCTGTCGAAGCTCACATAGTGCACTTTTTTATAAATACAAACACACACACATACGGACACGGACCCGCACACACCTCCCGCTCCGCAGCTAGGCTCAGCTGCTCAGTACTATACTATATATACTACACAGCTCCAAAACATATACACACACACCGCCGAGTGTGTGTGCGAATTAAAAAGGAACTGTGCAGTGAGCTAGCCTCCGTTCTACTACACAATCGACTTCGAGTCCGTGTGTCTGCATAGGTGAAAGTCCAACTTCGCCGCCGCTGCTACACCAGTGCATGTGCATACAGTAGTAGAGATATATATACGAACTCGCTTACCCGGCACAGATCGGAATCGAGTCTACTTGTGTGTGTGTGTGTGTATACTCGCCAGCAAGAGCGCGAGAGCAAATCAGGAATCGGATCGTAACCGCGCCTTTAAAACTGATCTCTCTGTCTCTCGCTGTGCTGCACTGTGCTGTGCCGCGCCACTCCCTCGTCGTTCACCGGTATTAAGGGCAGCAGCAGCAGTCAGAGATATCTAAGAAAACGTTTGTTCCTGGTTCGAACCGAGGAATGATCGATCGTAATCCATATAAACAGGCGACCAACGACGACCGGCCCCTGTATAGATGAAAAAAGGATCCGTGCATACATATAAGATCAGCAACAGCGACGGCCAAGGATATCGTACCAAGGATATATAAATATATATCCACCTACTAGTACGAGAGAGAAGTCGTGTCCCGACGATAAGCCCGCGGCTAGGAAGAAGAGAGAGAGAAGACGATCTTCTTCTTCTTCGCAACGACTCACGACGCAGCACAGACACCGGTCATTGTGAGAATTAGCTCGAAGAGATAAAAGTAAGAGAGAGAGGAGAGGCTCATCGTTCATCATTCCTTCTCGTGGATGTAAATACGTGTGTGCGATAATATTGCCGATTGTTGCAAGGATATACACTGAGAGAGACTCGATTTTTTGGCCAATCGAGAGATCGATCGATTTTCGTAAAATATTATCATTATAATATACATCCGCATATAAGAGAGAGAGAGAGAGAGGATGCCGAGAAGTCAACGTGATCGATCATCCACGTCTTGCCTGCTGCTGCGCTGTATTGTAGCATTATAGATCAGCAGGAGAGAGAGAGAGAGAGAGAGAGAGAGAGAGAGAGAGAGAGAATCGAAGTAGGAGGCGCAACAACACAACGCCGGAATAATAATCAGAGCGAGAATCGGGGCGAAACACGCGCGGCGTGACAAGAGCCCGTGCGCTACATAATAAAAACTATATATAGATATAAAATATCAACGACAACAACAACAACAGATCTCTATTTCTCGCGGTCATGGCTTCGATAACGACGATAACGATGCTTCTTTTCCTGGCGATCTGCGCGACTCTGGCCACGGCCGAGCAGAGATTCGCCGAGACGCCGGCCGAGTACCAGGAGGTGTCCCAGGGCCAGGACGTGAAGCTGCGCTGTCGCGTACAGGACAAGCGCGGCCAGTGCATCTGGCAGAAGGATCGCTTCGCCCTCGGCATGGTGCACGACAAGTACGAGTGGGATCACGGCGACGCGGGCGAGTGCTCGCTGGTGATCAAGCGCGCCAGTCTCGACTACGACGACGGACTGTGGGAGTGCCAGGTGACGCCCGGCGACTTCGTCAAGCAGGACGGACTGAGATCGCCGCCGGCCAGGCTCCTCGTACGAGGTAAGAGAGACACTTTCATTCATCTACTTCTTTTTTCAGATTATTTATTTATATCGCGCGCGCGTGGGTATTATTGTACGATCGCAGATTATATATATATATCTCATATATCCGCGAAATTGTGAGGCTGAGGCGGCGGCGATCCTCGTCCCCGGCAGCGTGCACACGATCGCCCCGACCGCGAGAGCGAGCGAGCTTATAATAGGATTATCGTCTTTTCGTAAAGGCATAAGGGAGGACGATCTGTTGAGTTACGTTATACCTGCCGCCGCCACTAAAGACACACACACACACGCACACACACAGATGCAAAGCTGTGTATAGCCGTACGTAATACGCTGTATCCTTTAAGCGATTGTAATTGTTATTATTGGCTTGAGCGTAACTTATATTCGTGTCTATATAGCAAGGATCCACTTGCCTTTTGTTATTTCGCTTTTGTGCTGTTACCGATATATACGTTTGTGTATCTATAAACAAGCTTTTTCCGCGTCTCTAAGGCTATTCTTTAACGTATTTTTCGTTAGATCCTCCCCCGCGATAAACGTCGACTCACCAATCCTGTGTATTATTATACATATGCTGCAAGTCGCAACTTTTCGACAATAGATATAGTGACCGACTTACGCGTTATACGATTCTACGTACGCAAAAAAAAGTTATTTCTTCATCCTGTATAATAGACTCGGGGGNNNTTCCTTGTAAACGTTATTATAAACATCGATTCGGCCATTGTCAAATTTATGTTTAGACATCGGTCGACGACTGTAATATCTCTCTCTAACGACGTCGACGAAAACGAAAAAAAACTTGCCGAGTCGACTAATTCGACAAAAGTCAACGCGATCGTTAAAATATTAAAACAATAAGCGGAGTCTCGTTTGCGTCAGCTATAAATATATCGGTATTGTAGTATTATTATTTTATTAAAACCAAACTCTCAGCAGGCTCGATTAATAGCGCGAAAAGTTGCGATAATGTGTGTGGTGTGTGTCTGTGTACGTACGTGCAAGAATATGCACAGAAGAGAGAGAGAGAGAGAATATAATTGTGCTGCAGAATCAGTTTCCCTTTCAATATAATCTAACCATATAATGCGCGCAGCCTGTTTATATTAGCTTACAACACAGAGCTCTCGGCGTATATATATGGAAATTGTGCAGTGTATATTATAGTACGTACGGAGAGGCTCGCGCACGTGATGTAGCCAGAGAGAATCACATATTATACTCAAAGTAGAAAGAGAAAGAGTTTTGAGAACATTTCGATGAGTTCGCAGTTATATTAGCGCAGTGTATACGGCGCGTAGTACCAACACCGTAGTTATACATATAATAATAACGAGGCGCACACGCGGCTAATGTTCCGCCGAATGTAATACAAGAAAGTTTCGCGATACGTATATTGCGCATACGTACGTGTCTCTCGTTTATTACGTGTGTCTGTGTGTATGTGACAATGTATTATATCTAGAATGTATACCGTTGGCGCGTCGTCGATTGATAAAACGACAGAGAGAGAGAGAAAAAGATATGTGCCATCGAAGCGAAATTGAGAAATATGTGTAGCAACGCGACCAGACGTAGAAAGGACGACGACAGCAGTCGAGAACGATCGAAATGATCCTCGATGTGTACGCGCGCAATTTTTGTTAAAAGGACGCGATACGTATCGGGGAAACGAGCTATACATTCGTGGGGACAGCCCGAAGATCGAGCCTTAATTTCGTTTTTACGCGTATGCATAACTGGCAACGATTGACAGACATCGATAAAAATAAAAAAAAAAAAAAAGAAATGGCGAAAAAAGAGGCCACACGAACGCGCGGAATGTATTATAATGTTCACACATGCGTAGAAAAGATTGCGGGCCTCGGTTAACCAACCAACTCGCTCGATCGCTCGCTTGCACACGCGGAATAGACTCGCGCGTTTGGCAGTAAAATAAAAAAAAAAAAATTCCATCGCGCGCCGTGTCTATTGTTATAGGTCGCGCGCAGCTGAATATACATATATACCTATATATCTACTGCATATAACTAACTTCATATAGCATGATCGGTGATCGGTGTGTGCGCGCGCATGAAATTCGCGAAATGTATGCGTGTGTCTGTGTGTGGGTATATAGTGTGCGGGCCAAGTCGAGCGTGCGAAAATGCTACGCATATGTGGGCGCGGACTGTGCTATACATGTGACTATATGACTACAACTACTCGTTATGTGTGGTACGATTCCTTCCCTCCCATACACCACACCACACCACCACTTTTTTCTTCGTGCCTCTTCCTTCTTTCTTTTATATTTTCTCGAAAAGTTCGCGATATTTCGTGCGCATCGTCGAGCATGCCGCACCACATATGCAGGAAGTACGGTAGTACTATCGGACCCTTCAATAAGATTAGCCGCGACGACGACGCGACTCTTCGCGGAAGTCTATGTCGTATATATAATATACGTATATGCGCGAATGTTCTTCAACGTTGCAGTAATTGTGTGCATACGTGTGTAATGGATATATGCATATAAATGTATGGCCGAGGTCTGGGCTAGCTCTATATATATTCATCCGCAGAGCAGAGCTTCACTACGCCCGAGAGATAGAGAGAGAGATCGAGAAAAGACAATGGCAAACGATCGTGAATAACGTTTTAATCCGATCCTCTCGCCCGAGATAGCATAGAGAGAGAGAGAGACCGAAGCCAGGCCATGTGTGGAGGAGACTATATGGCCGATAAAAATTTTATACATATCTATCGATATGATCCTCTAAAGTATATATCTCTCGCTCTTTTGACTCTTGCACTGCTGCTGCTGCTGCTGCTGCTTTGCGCGCGCGTTTTTTTAGATATGTATAAAGCCGGAGCGTTAAAAATATAAAAGAAGAAAAATATGCGCGAACGTGTGTGTGAGTGTGCAGTGATTTACGCGAGATTTTTTTAAATTATCCTGCGTGCCCGTGCATATATATGTATGGAGAAGGAATTCTATTACGAACGATCGACAGCTATATGTATGCATGTATGTATGGGAAACGAAAGAAGCAAGCGAGTGAGCGAGCGAGCGAGCGACAGAGAGCGAGAAAGAGAGTGAAAAAATCAACTCCGCCTATACGTGCCAGAATTGTTAAAACTCCGATAATAAAAATGGGTGAGCATGGCACAAGGCGAAAAAAAGGAGAGAGAGAGAAGAAAAAATCGAAATAAGTCGTTTTGACGATTCGTAATAAAACACGCACACACACGCATACAATATGCCTATACTAATACCACTACGAGTACTACGGTGTGCATATGTGCGAGAGAAGCTAGAGAAATCCGAGGCGCACACATTCGCCGTATCTGCCGCCGCGAGCCCGTTGAAAAATTTCTACGTATACTACCACTAGGCGCACGGAATATATAGGAAGAGTAAAAATGAGCTTCGCTCGGAGGTATTTCAAAAGGTCCTTCTTCTTTTTTTTGGTACCGTTCCGAGTCGTCGTCGCTCGACGTCGGGTCACATAATAAAACCAGAGCCCATTCGTCTAGATACGCCAAATTTTCGTATCGAGCTCGGTGCACGCGCGCATTTATACTCACCCTACGTATGTGCGAATACGTAGTACGTACCCGACAGTGAGAGCGAGAGAGAGAGAGTTTCGTCCGCACAAGAGTCGAGTGTACTCGTGCTATAATGTGATAAAAAATGTATATAAACAGCGAGAACACACGGAAGAGTTGCGCCGCAGCAGAGACACAGAGCAAAATAAGTGGAAGAACGAAGCAGAAGAAAAGAAGAAGGGGGTACGTTGCTACCGCTGCTGTTTAGCCGCCCTCGACGACGAAAAAAATAAAAGGAGTCAAAGCAACAACGACAAAAAAAAAGAAGAAGAGAAAAGGCGACGCTACGGCGCATATCGAGAGCGAAGTACGTAGTATGGTATATGCACGATAGCGCACTATCGGAGCTCGACCGCACAGTGTGTCTATATAAGCGACAGCGGCAGCAGGCGCAGGCACTGGGACAAAAGTAATGTGATTTATTAAAATCAAAGCCAGGCCTCTCTCTCTCTCTCTCTCTCTCTCTCTCTCTCGGTGAGATGAGGTATATAGTGGATAGTTGTAAGGGAGGGTTGAGAAAATGTTATATATATATCGGAGGAAAAGTCGATTGGAGCGTGTTATATAGAGTGGAGAGTCGAACGAGTCAAGTGTGTGCGTATTTGTGTGCGAGAGCAACGTAGTAGTATATTAGTAGTATAGAGAGTATATTAAAGAAGCTAGGCTTGCTCGTTGGGCCTTCTATTACCCCCGCAGCTCGCTTCGTATTATTATATATAGTATACATTGCAAAAGATATCTGTTATCGTACTTTGCGCTTCGTTACTTCGTCGTCTTTTTCTTTGTTGCTGCTGCTGCTTCTACTGCTGTTACTGCGCGCTGCGGAACATAAGAGGCACAAGAGAGGTTCTCGCTTGTTGCTTCGCGCGCGTACCACGTCTAGAGAGAGCTGAGCCAGTAAACACGAGAGCTCGCAGAGAGAGAGAGAGAGAGGGTGTATTATATATATACGCGGCAGTATATTATGTACTACTACTACTACTACTACCACGAAGCGACCGAGCAACGACGTACCACAAAATACACTTTTGCCTTCCATTTTTTTCCTGCTTTTTTATTTTATTTTTTTCGCTTAGTCTCTCTCACTCTGTTTTCGTTGTGTGTGGCTTTTCAACTGCAGCTGCAGCGGTGGCTGCACGTGTGTGTAGCGCGATACATATAGGGCGCCCGCGTGCACAATACCTGCGTTTGTTTTCTTCGCCGCTGCTGCTGCCGCTGATGTGTCGTCCCGTTGAGTTGCGGACCGATGCACATGTCTCTTTGTTCCAATGAACGCGAGCTTATAATTTTATACGATATCGCGAAAGCATATAGCGTTGCACACTTATCTCTCTTTGAGCTTTTATTTAGATGGGCTGGATAAATTATTTGTCTGTTTTTGATTTTTGGTCAGTACTGGATAATGAAATTACATCATCGGCAGTAAGCACGTGATTAGGGTAGCTTTTTTCTATAGACATGATAACATTAATCAACATAACGTTAAAAGTCTTCTCTGAATCTTCGCGATCGTTTTGTCATTATCGCCGTGAACGCTAATTAGTACCTGAGTTGCCGCTAGATGGTGCATACGCCCGAATTCTCAAAACTCGAAAGAGGAAAAGCAAAGTGTAATGTTTATCAATACGACCATCTAGCTTGATCTAGTATAAAATCCGTAGGCTAGCGCTCGTTGCAGCGAGTAGAACTGTCGACTCTGTCAATCAGATTACGCACCATATTCTTTTTGAAGGGAAATTGGACAGTTGGAATTGAAATCCAGTAATTGGCCTGAGGCTGACGGTTTTGATGTAGATGTAACGTAATATATTCTTTTTTTTTCTTTTAACACGTGAGTTCTGTTATACGTGTAACGCACAAACACCGCTACTAAAGAGCGAAGCTTTTCCACGCACGATACGCACATACACGAGACGCGAAAGATGCGATAAACGAGAGAGAGAGAGAGAGAGAGAGAGAGAGAGAAAATGTTCACACCTGCCAAAACTTGTAGTGCGCCGCACAAACGCCGCTGTGTACTACTCGCATTATACATGCCTGACAGATTCGTGTTTTATATGCATATACGTATCCCGTGCGTGTTTACCCGCGCCTCCTACAGAGCCATGGCTCGGTACTCGAGCCTCGCTCCCGGAAGTTAAAGGATTTTCCGGCGATTGTGCGACTATTATACATGTAGAGAGGACGGGGCTTTATGTTTGACTTGCTATTTGAATTTTCGCTGCGTCCAGCAGCAGCATCAACGGCATTACGACTGCTCCACTTGTGCTTACATACACCTGTAAACAAACATACACAATAATTTCGTTTATATACGTACGTATCGTTACTCTCCTTTACTCTATCTCTCTTTTTTTTTGCTAACTTCGTCTTCGTGAACAAACACACGCACGCACACAGAGCACAAGCCCCGTACAAATATACGTACGCCGAGTTTTGTTTAAACATCCGACTTGACTTTTCGACTCTCTTGAGCATAAAAAAAGGAGGGGAGTAAAAAAAAATTCAGAGCCTCGCGCGCGCGGGTCAACTCAAACACGACGAGGCTCGTCGTCGTCGCTCGTGATGGGTGACGCGTGTATAGTACGTGTGTGCGATATCCGCTTTGCCTCGACTATCGGGATGGACTCACAGATATACATATAATATACGTCATGCAGCTTTCTTTTGGCCTTCTTATCAGGTCTGTGCAAACCCTGGGTGAATTTATACAAAGGCCGAAAAAGGAGGTGTGTGTGTGTGTGTGCTATGTATGCAAGCGCGTATGTCAAAGCCCAAACTCTCCGGTATCGTCGTCGGGGCGGAGCTGGTGCTTTCTTTTTTTTCCTTTATACGTAAAAATGATGCAGTGTTCAAATATAAAGGATGTATGTGTGTGTTTGCTTTTGCAATTTTGACGGATTTTACACCTACATCATACGTATATGGCGCGTTGGTAACGTAAAAACTTAGCCTCTCTAACCGCGAGACTTGCGAGCCTAAGGGAAAGAAGAAAGAGATAAATTTATAAACGATCACTTTTTATAATAGCTATCAGCTGTTTATTTGATGCGTTATATATATTTTACGTAAACTCGCTGCAACAAATAATTCACGCAGCTATCCCTCGATTTCTCTCTTTCCCTCGCACCCACACGTATGCGAGTGTGTGTGTATGTGTATTTCTTTTCATATAATTTCATATGCGCGAAGCGGAGCGCTGCGCCTCTTTTTTTATATAAACCTTCGAGCGCGCACGTAGCACGAATATATAAACGAAAATATACGCGATTATTATATCTATATTTATTCCCCGCAGTTACGAGCTTTTCATTAATTCATCAGGCTTCATTTGAAAGAGCTCTGCCTGCTGCGCTCCCTCCCCTCCCTCTTTTTCTGTACCATTGGGCTTGTGAATCATTAATTTCCATGCAAGCTCTCTTTCTCTTTCTCTCACTCTCGGCGGCGGCGGCGGCAGAGCTGTGCTATAAGCGGGGCGCGTGGCAGTAATTATTTTATAAATGGTTTTCACACTGCACTACTCTCCGCGCGCGCTCGCGCTCGTGGATCCGCGGCGCAGGCAGGCAGCGGCAATTCTTTTTATTTCGCGTAAGGCTATTATATATCTCTGCGCTTTTCCTCCTCCTACGCCTCCTCCTCCTCCTCCTCCTTTTTCTCATCTGCAGTGGCAGGCGCAGTGTGTGTGTGTGTGTGTGTATGTATAGACCAATGGGGCTTGCTTCGCCGTGCACGCGAATTGCGATATAATTTCGAGGATTTATTTATAAAAAAAAAAAAGGAAAAGAAAAATCGAGCTCGCGGTGCGCGAGTATAGTACGCGGGTAAATGTGTAATGCCGAGTAAATTTACCCTCGTTTTTGGGATGTACACGGTGTATGTGTATTATATTTTCCTTTTTGTGCGTTCATTTAATAAAACTGTACACAAAAAAGAGACAAGCAGCGAGATCGTCGGGACTGTATACAGAAATAAGCGACTGATAAAATATAGGTATATAAGACTAGGACCGATATACGTATACACGGAGTATACGGAAGTATTTGAGTTCACAATATGTAGCTGTGTGTGTATGAAGCTCGAAGTATATATACAGTGCTGCACACGCCAAGCGCGTGTTTGTTCAAAAGCGAGCAGTCAATTCAAACATATCCGAGGAAAGGAGCGGAAAAAAGGATATAACAGCAGAAGCGACGGCAGCAGCTATCTTCCGCGCCGCGCGTATACTGCATGAATTGCTCGCGCAGCAACGGCAGCAGGCAGTTATGCACATATTGGGATCGGCCAGTGCACACACATACATATATAGCACGTATTCGAGAAATGTCGGGAGCGTAAAATATTAGAATCGGTGCTGTATATAGAACTTATTGAGTTGAACCGATCCACGCGATGTGTGTGTGTATGTACGTTATACGTTATAACGGATCGAAAACTATGCGAGAACTAAGCGATCGGAAACTATGCATGTGTGTATATGTGATCTGTACACGATTCATTTCACACGCCGTTTATGTTATATATACCCCAGTGTATGTGTATAGACACATACACAGCACCGAAATTCATTGTCTGATATGTTGCCCCCGCCGTGCTTCTGCAGTTATCGGAAAATTAGATCGACGCGGTAATTGTAGACAAATAAATTCGTCTGTACACACAGACACACGAGCGCTGGCCGTCGTACGGTATTGTACATCTATCTACACGATACGAAATGATGAAGAAAATAAGAAGGAAAGAGGTAAGAGAGCTGCAAAAAAAACAGAGAGACGGAGAAAAAGGAAAATAATCGAGCTGTCCTACATCGTGCGCTCCGATACAATATAGATATAGATATAATAATTCTTTGTCTTGCGAGCGGTGCGGGATGGATGATATCTGCTGCTCCGGTTCGTGCAATTGAGTCTTTTCTTCCACGAGTGTATATGAGTCTCGTCGCGTGTGGCGGATTCGACAACGATACACATACACGTTATAAAAGCGCCCGTTACATGTAGATACATACTAAGTTAAGCTAAGCTCTGAGCTGATTCGCGAATATATAAAAGGAGATATAAAAATTGACTCGAGCTAGCGTGTGGCGGCGGCGGCTTCGGAGTCGTGCCCTAAAAGTAGCTCTATAAGGCACGACGACGACGAAGAAAGTAAAAAAGAAATATCAAGAAAAGAAACGGAGTAAATATATATGTTAGAAGAGACCGAATGAAGAAGTAGGCGGAAATCTTTGATAAAATTAGCCGAAGTGCGGAGTCGCGCTGCGCGGCACAACGACAAGACAGATCCTCGAGCTCGAGCTCCCCCAGCATACATACAACGTTTTAGGAACTGTATATATACACTCTTTTACGCCGAGCGTCCCAAAAAATCTCTAGCATCTCTCTCCTCCACTTTAGCTCATGCTGTTGCTACTTTTTTGTTGTCGCCGTTGTACCGTACCGTTGATGCGTACGCGGCTTGAATCCTTTGTTTCTCCACCCTCTCGGTTAATTTCTCTTTCTTTCCTTTTTTTTCCTCTTCTTGTCGTTTCGACGGCTCTTTTTCTTTTTTTTTTAATTTTTTTGTTTTCGAGTCACCGCCTGCTACTCGTCTCCTCCTTTTTTCCCTTCGTCCCTCGCTCGCGCTCACCGTTATACTTTAATTTTTTTCTCCCTCTCTCTTTTTTGTTTCTTTCGTTTTGTGTATGTATGGCCCTTACCTTCGATGTATAATGCAGTGCATATATATCGTGCACTAAACGCATGATGTATCGGCTACTTTTCTTTCTCGCTCTCCCTCGCTCTCGTTTAGGCGTGAAAGATTCCGGAATCGCCTGCAGGATCTGCAGTGCATGCGAGCTCGCGCGCAAGAGGGCAGGGCGTGGCGTGAAAAGCATTCAAAGCTCGAGTCAGTCTCATTCTCTCTCTCTCTTTCTATTTATATGCATGTATACCTAGTTTGTGGCTTGCACACACACATATATACACACACGTTCTCTCTCTCGGCAGTACTCTCGAGTCTCTCTCTCGCGAGCGGAGGAATATGGTTCATACGTGATTTGTATTTGCAGCGACTGTTGTCAGTGCTGCTGTTGCTGCTGCTGCTGCTGCTGCTGCTGCTGCTGCTGCTGCTGCTGCTGCTCGGGCCCGCGTACATACGTGCCATGCAATATATATATTTTCTCCGTCTCTCCTTCGAGCTGGATTAAAGTTTTAGGCAGCTAACTCGAGGCTCCAGCAGCGAACCGCACACACACATACATACACACACATATCTCTATATACGCGTGTGTGTATATATAATGCGAGCGGGTGCGCGTGCTATATCTACACATTGTCAATTGCGTCACGTTTGCGGCTTTGGGAAAACTTGGCCGAGCGAACTGAGCTCCGACGTACACGTATAGTCGCGCCTTTGCTTTTATCCACCCGCACATACACACACACGAGAGAGAGAGAAATAGTACGTGCAAGTTACTAGTGCGAGAGCAATGCGCCACTACTGGATATATACTGTTATATGTATATAACAGAAGAGAGTTTGTCACCGCGCGAGAGAGCACCGCCGCCGCCGCCGCCGCTGCACTCTCAGATGCGCGCGAGGAGTTTATTATATTTCCGATATAACGAAGATCGGATAATAAATTGCAGTCGACTAGTTTTATATAATACAAAAAGAATGTTGCCAACAACCGGCGAGGGAGAATCGCGAAAGTGTTTGTAGCACCTATTACATAGAAAACCCCAGACACAATTACGTGTCATCATCATCATCATCAACAACCGCGAGGTATCACATTGTATAGTGGGTCAAGTACGACTCTCGAGCGCATCTTTAAACTCTTACTCATACATGTTATACGTAAGCTTTTTCTCTCTATCTCACTTACACTGCGCAGTGCGGGGCCCGAGTGCAGCACTCGTATTAATTTGTAATGTAAATAACGACGACGAAATGACTCGCGGCGGCTCGGCGCATTATAGTGCGCGCGCGCGATGAGCAGCTTATAAAAGCCCAAAGGCGCAAGCGAGCAAGCGTAATATCGCACTGCCACATACCACTTCAACGTCTACACGTCGATCCTCGAGGCGGCACTACATGCATATACACACATGCAGTGCTCGCGCGCGTTTGTATATTATTAAGCGATTGTGGCAATTGCTCTCTCTCTCTCTCTCTCTTACTCTCTCGCATTCGCTCACTCATGCTCGGCAGTGCCTCACTCCTCGGATAGTATACATGTAAGTTCACGTCGCGTCAGAGAGTAAAAGCTTATAAAAGCCGAGAGTTCGCACGGTTATATACATATACGCGAGCATGCAGACATATAAACGCATCGATAATATGGGAAACGAGAAAGAGCGAGAGAATTGGCCGCGAGTGCATATGCAGTACACATGTCTGCATAACTCCTTACAATGTTATATTATATATGGAAAGCCCTCGTGGTGGTGCCGATGGTGGTGGTAAAGCACGTGAGTGCGTGCGTGAGTATTTTTCGCTCGCAAAAAAAAGAAGGTAGCCGTGCGCGGAGTTAATCCCGAGCGCGCAACCACCAACGTTGAAAGCTGCCTCTCGCGTATGTGTATATACTTCGCCTTTGCGTGCTCCGCTCGTTAATAATAATCTATCGCTCGCGTTTATAAGCCTGTGTGCACGCGTATCCGTGTGTGCACACGATCGCTCGCGAGCCCTAAGAATGCGCGCGCTGCGCAAATTATTATATGCACTGTACACAAACACACATAAACGCGCATTCGCGATCGAAGGTCAAATTTCTCACATGCGCGGCCGAGTGCGTGGTATTATATCGTATACACGTCGATATTACGTGCGCTCTCACTTGTGTATGCAGTAAAATATCCTGCACGGTATATGCAGCGCGCGGATCACGGGCCTAAGAGTTTTTTTTTTTTTTTTTTAAGTATATAAGCGTAAGAAAGAAGGAAAGAAAGAAAGGAGAGCCCGAGTAAAAGCCCGGCCATAGCGTATAATATGTAATGGCTGTTTTGCGAGCGAGCAATGTATGTGTGTGTGTATAAGACATTAGACTGAGCAATCGAGCTGCCGCGCGCTTAGGCTCGCGCGACGAGTAATGGAAAACTGTGTGTTGCACAAGCGCGCCTAGGTATATACGTAGCATATATAAACTGCATCGCACGCTGTGCTGCGCTATGCTGCATGCAGCGTTGCTGCGGTATTATAAGACACACTCGACGCGGGTCCACGAAGGATAGCGAAGAGAGAAAAAAAAAGTACGTGTGTGTGCTGTAGTGTGTCGAGCGCATACGTATCTATTGTCGCACACACACAAACACATACGATCCACGCGATAGTTATACCATACGGGCAGTCTTTGCATGTGATTCGCGCCACGCGGCGAAAGGATTACGTATGTTTCGTATACCGTCGTACTATACTAACTATATATACAGTTGCATACGCTGAAAGAGAGAGAGAGAGAGAGAAAAATTTATAATCGACCGGAGTCGACGAAAACGAGGAGATAATGCGCTCCTTATAGTCGCAGTAGAGTCAGCGGCACACACACGTGCGGCAGAGATTGCGCTCACGTCTCTATTATATTATATTTATTTTTGCCCAGCTGCAGCAGCGAAGGCAGCAACAGTAGTAGTACTGCTTTCTCCTTCTCCATACCTGACATCGTGTGTGTGTTTGTACTATGGCATATACTGCAATCGAACTCTCACTCTCTCTCGATAACACTTTTGTTAAGCGGCTCCGCACGCCGCGCGCGCGCGAGTATAAGCCTCGATATTACACACGGACACACACACACACACGTGTACTTTATATGTGCCACACTCTGCGAAAATCTGTATATATCAATGACGTGCATGTAATACTTTTCTATCGTGTGTAACTCCCCCCTCGATAACTGCTACTATATGTACAGGGACGAAAGCCTCAGCCTTACATATATACGTATTATCGTGTACGTAAGAGTATAGTCAATTTCTTTTCCCTCATATTTTTTCTCTCTTCTTTCTTACTATTTCTTCCTCTTGCCATTCGGATGCATACACGTGTACATCGGTCGTACGTAATATACGTAACGCTTTTTTCAAGCTACTATATGCAACGTAATACGTAGCCGTTGAACTGAACTACCCAGCCACCCCCCGTGCACCGTCGTCGTATTATAAGCTTAGCCGGCGCCGAGCTTCAATCATGTATTGAGCAATGCTTATTTTCGTCGCTTATATATATATATGTAAGATCGCTATATACACGTATGCGTGCTTACGTACGATTGAAAAGAGAGAGATTGAGAGAGAGAAGGAGAAAAAAATTGTCTATTATCGCTCACGAGTCGGGCGCACGTGGATATATTTATCATTTTCGTTGCATATAATATAAGACCAGCTCGGCTGCATCGCACACGCGTTACATATATGTGATGTAGAATTTTTGATGGACCAATTATTATCGGAGCCGCTCACCCGCACGTATATATATATATACCATACTCGGGGCTGGGGTACTCGTGTTCAGCTCTCGCACGTCGTGAATTCGATCGGGCCATACAAATGCGCGCGTGATACTATTCTTACATATACGTCAAATGAGGCATCGCAAATTCATTTCTTTCTCTCTCTCAGACTCTACCTCGGCTCCCCTCTTCGCGGCTCTCTATCTCTCTCGTGATGCATAAAAGCGCGTGTATGCATTAATGTACTTATAAACGACTGTAATATAGCTATAGCCTCCGATGTGTGTGGAGAAACGAACCCTCGAGTCTCTCGAGCTCCGTGTGCAAGCGTGTATATCATTATACGCGCGTATGTGTATAATAATGC
The DNA here is from genome assembly GCA_902732785.1 of Trichogramma evanescens. Lineage (NCBI taxonomy): Eukaryota > Metazoa > Arthropoda > Insecta > Hymenoptera > Trichogrammatidae > Trichogramma > Trichogramma evanescens. The sequence goes on along the minus strand of CACVKI010145558.1, from coordinate 62,323 downwards.
GCCGTAGTACGACGATGCATTTCGCGCGGCGCATATAGGTATCAAGGTATACATAGCGTCCCGCCGAGATTGCGACACGAGCGCGCGCGCGCGCGCGGCTTAATCATTATACAAGCTACATCGCAGTTTCTTTCGGCTTTACACGCGCGTACATACGTATAGGTACCGAGATTCTTTTTTAAATATCGCGTCGCGCGAGCTCGAGTCCTCTGCTCTTCTCTCCTCTCTCTGCATCGGCTTGGCGCGAAACAATCGAATTTTCATTTGACTGCCTTATAGCGCTGTATACAGTGTCTTTCTCGGTGGTGGTGGTGGTGGTGTACCTCGATGCGTCGTCAAGGGGGTGCTGTGCAGCGCGGCGCGCACACGCATAACAATTCTGCAGCAGAAGTGAAAAAATAGGGAGAGAGCGCGAGGAAAGCACGAAAAAGTGCAGTGCGCGTGTAATATACCCATATACGTTTGTATCACACATGCGCGCTCACTCGGATGCGTTCCTCCCCCGAGAGAGATAGAGAGCGAAAAATGACATCTCCCATCATGATAATTGAAAAATCCAGACTGTGATCCGCCGTTACTGCCGTTAGCTGCTGCTGCTGCTGCTGCGGTGGCGGTCGCGGATCATGTACATAGCATACATATAACTGCGCGTGTGTGCGCGCCACACCACCACCGCGAACAAAGGAAAAACGACCGCGAAAAAAGCACGCAGCTCGAGCTCTGCGGCAATACCTCGGGAGTCGCCGCCGCCGATGGGGGTTGGGTTATACTGTTCACGGCGACGAGGTTGTGCTCTCTCTCTCTCTGCACCTCTGTGTGTTGTGGTGTATTGAAAATGCAGAAGAAAACGGGAGCGAGGGCGTATACGTGTGTGCGTTATGTAGTGTGTTTGTTGCAGCATGTATACACGTATACCGCATATAAAGCGCACAGACAGCAGCAGCGGCACAAGCAGCAGCTAAGCTAGACAATGTAAACGGAGAAAACGCTGAATTATCATTTCAATAGCTCTCTCTCTCTCTTTTTCTCTTTCTCTTTCGTGCGCTACCTTCTTTTTTCATGGTGAAAATATACGCAAATCCCACGAGCGCAAAACATCGCGGAAAGAAAAGACGCGCGGGACGGACGGGCGCGCGGAGTCGCAAAAATTAGTCTCGAGTTGAGCTGTGCTAGCCAAGTTTGCATTATATACGATGACGAATTCGCGTCTAAAAATTCATACAATGCGTACAGCGCTTATAATAATATTCGTATAAATGCGCGCACGACTGCCACCACGCGCCAAGTATTCTACACTGATTACGTTATGCATTACCTACAAGTGTGTGTATGTGTGTGTATGTGTGCTGAACGCATTATGTATTTTGTCCAGTTTAAAGAGCTATATACGCGGAAAGAGCTGCTCCAAAGCCAAGAGAAATGAGCATTCGACCGCTCTCGGATCTCTCTCTGTACGAGCTCTGCCTCAAAAAGAGCGAGCTTTTGCGAGGGTGGTGGCGGCGAGAAAAAGAAGAAACGCCCGAGCTAATTACCCCCCACCCTCGCGCTTATACGTACGCAAAAGAGAGCGCTGCCCTTTTTTCGGATTACTGCCGGCTGCTGCTACGTAGTACGCGAGAGAGGCCTCGAGCCGCGCCGCCGCCGCTCTATTCACGATCCTAGCCCAAACGACCCTCGGCTGAACTTATACGTTCGTATATAGCATACCTACGTGCCTCGTGTAGCTTCATTACCATCGGGAGGATTTAATGTTAATGGCGAGGTGAGAGAAGCTCCAGAGAGAGGAGAGTAGTGAGTGAGAGGTGAGGCTTAGACGCGCTGCACGCACACATACATGCAGCACAAACACTAATACGTTATCTAGCCGCTCGCTCGCGCGCGGTCCATCGAGCGTATAAACCGAAGAGCCGCTGCCGCCGAGCCGCTAAAGAGGCGTGCCCGAGGAAACCCGCTATTATATCCCACTATATCGCCCTTAATGGGATGTTGGGCCTTTTTTCCCTTTTCCCTTTTTTTTCTTTGCCTTTTTTAATGCTCTTCGGCGGTGGCGGCGGCAGCAGTGGCGCGATACGTACATGTATCTATGTTAGGAAAGAGAGAAAGAGAGAGACGAAAGCTTCGGCGCGTTGCTGCAGCGAGCCCCAGACACACGAGAATGTCGGCTGCGTATATATGCGCGCGCGTTCCATCACTCGCGGAATGAGTCGGAAGAGGATGTTATGTCTACCTATAGGTGCACATCCATGGCCAGTGCGAGGTACCGTTGCTCTCTCTCACTCGCTCGTTCGTTCGCTGCCAGAGTTTTGAAAAAGTTTAGCTCAACACACGGACGCGAGAGAGAGAGAGAGAGAGTTCGAAGCTGCTGTTATGGGAAGAGAAAAAAAGCTCGATATGCGCGCGAGATGTTGTGTACTACATAGAGAGAGAGACTGACGGGCAATATGAGCATGGAGTGGGCATGGCGCGCGAGTACACACATAACAGGAGTGCATTTACGGGAAAACTGTAAAATTTTTGTATTTCGCGCCGCGACTCGCCCTATGGATTTGTGTGTGTGTGTGCGGCTGTGTATGCGGCAATTTCGCCTATATAGTAATGCTCTCTTGTTGCTGCTTGCCTATACAGCTCGCGTTGTTAAGCACTAACTTTCATTACAGCAGCAGCAGCAATAGTTCAGATACATACATACACGCAACCGAAAGAGATAGAGAAATATGCAGACGTATAGCCGGGCTATAATACGTATTCTCTCTCTCTCTCTGCGATTTCTGCGCGCAGCTATATAATACACGCCGTGAGCAAACATCGCGATCGAGAAACACGAGTTGGCTGCTGCTGCATATTTGGATGTTCTCGCGCGCGAGCGCAATTCGCGATTATTATTGTATGGAGAGCCACCGCCGCGAGGCTCGCTATACCATATCCCCCGTATTGTGTATTTTCCGGCTCCATTTTTTCCTATACTTCTCTTACGCGACACACCATTGCCATACACCGCAACGCTTCTTTCTACTCTATTTTGGATTTTTTTTCGTAGATTCTGCTACTTTTCGCCATGCATGCAATTCGTACGTATACATATAGAACCTACAATATATAGTATATGGTATACGAAATGTCCCGTACATGCTACCACGTAAACTTCGCATCGCAATATAGCCTCGAGGCGTATGTGTATTATTATGCGCTCGCCGCGTCGTCTGCCCGAGTCGAAGCGCAAGTATTATCATGCATATGCGCGCTTATGTATCCGATCGATCGGTATACATATAGATGCTATATATATGCGCGTACACGCGTCGCCCGATTCGCACGCGTTATTATGGTAAATTTTTGGGAAATGCGAGAGATGGAGGATGGTACCTGCGTCGACGACGTCGTCGTACGGTTGCATATTGGACGCTATATAGCAACGAGAGAGATAGAGAAAAAAAAGAAGAAAAGAAAGGAAAAAAAATTCACGAGTTTGCGCGAGAGCAACGAGGATGTGCAGTAGCGCGTATCCTACTGTTGCGTACACACATCTCGTGGCTCATTTGACTTTCCTTATTGTGAGCCTCCGGGGCTACATACACCATACGCGATATATACGAATATATATAAGAGGAGAGAGGAAAAATGCATATTTCGCGAGCTGCAGCAGCAGCAGCAATAACAACAACAACGCGACTCGATACCTTTGCAGCAGCAGCAGCAGCCTTGGGGGCCTAATATAAAATGCGCGCATCAGTCGTGCGTATGTATATATATTTTTGTATACGAATCGCGTTTGCCGATCGACGATTTCCTCTACTACTGCTACGGTCGCGAATCGATTTGTCGCCTTGACAGCTCGTATAAATATCTATAGCTATCCGCTGCGAGAGCTGCCGTACGCAGTACGTCGTGTGCCGTATCTCTCTCTCTTCTTCGGCACAATGCTATACGTACATCTCGAATATCAGCGTACACGCGCACATACGAATCGCGCAAAATATATGCAGTCTGCACACCACCGAGTAGGCAGTGGGATACATAAGCATCGAGGCGCGTGAATATATGTATAATTCTTATGTATATAATAAACCTATACGGTGTTTCGGTTATATCTCACGCAAATCACTGCTGCGTTCAACGTCGTCGTCTACGTCCTCATCGTTGAGTAATCGCTCCGCGCGTTTGCCTTCGTAAACGCCGTGCACTGCATCCATTGGCTCGCGGCTGTGTGCGCGTGTCTCTGTGTGTACCGCGTACAATGATAATACACGAAAAGCCCCCACGTGCAGCTCGCTTGTGTGTATTTTAGCACACGTAGTCGTCGTCGAAAGCCAATAGTCGATATATATTTCGCGGTAATATAATGTGTCCAGCACGCTGCCTTCGAGCGGTATAGAGAGGTTGCGAGCTTCGAAAGGCTCGCGCGCGTGGGCGAATTATGCGTGCGTGTACCTATTTTGCGCTCGGCGATGACGACGACCACGACGACGGCGGTGGGTTACATAAGTTTCGTATACATTTTACGCCGCAACAGCTGCAAAGAAAACGATTAATAGGAGCTCGTTACGATCGCGGCCAGACTTTTGCCAGAGCTTTTTCAGTTCCTGCCTGTGTGTTTGTGTGTGTGTGTATGTGTTGGCAATTGCGTGTCAACGATCCATCAAATCAATGGTGTCTGCGTTACGTACGCACACGCACGACGACGACGACGACGACGACGACGAACGGCGCGATTCATATCAGGTTTCACAACCATGCACGCGCCGCGAACACATAAAGTACGAAGGACCAGATAGAAAAAAAAGTGGAGAAAAATCCTTTCTTTCCTTATATTCTTTTATACGTGCATAAAATAACGCTTCTTTTCTTTCTCGTCGTGAAAAGTATATATTTAATGTTTTTCCGTCGCAAGAATACAGCACATATTATACTTTGTGTATGCTTATACCTGCCTACATATAGTACATGTGTGCGCGCGGCGGGCACACTTTGCGGTTCGTCCCGCGTATAGGAAACTATTTAATACCTCTGGGCTCTCTCTCTCTCTGCGCAGCGTATGCCATTAAGGTGTCTTAAAGCTCGATCCGCTCTTGGTTGTATAGGTATACATGTATACCTATAAGTACGCCGCGAGCGTGCATATACGAAGCCGCGCGCGCGCATATTAGCAAACCGCTTAAATCACGCCTATATGTATATAGTATATACACGGGAAGCATTAAGAGCGCCTCTGTGTCTGCGTGTGCTCCTCCTCCTCCTCCTACTTCTCCTTGGCGTATTTATTTCACTTTCTCACAAATGCACGATATATTAACGCGGCTGCTGCTGCAGCTATGCCGTGCATACATCTATAATGTAACAGCGTTTATATACATACGTATATTGTGTGTATTGTAATGCTTCTGCTGCTGCTGCATATGCGTGCCACGTTGCAACCCACGCGAAAATCTTTAAATACATAGAGCATAATATAACTCGAGTGCTGTAATATGTATTACACATTTGTGCGATATATCATATACACGTGCATGTGTGTGCATGATGTGTACTAGGATATAAACGAAGCGTTTTTCCGTGTCGAATTAAGCGGGCGCGAGCTTACGTGTATAAATAATGCGCGGATACGTATCCAGAGCTACAACTTATACTCCTCCGCTGCTGCTTCTGCTTTTGCTTGTGTATGCACATTCGCGTATAATACAATATGTATTAATAGTGCAGATCACGAAAGTATATTTGTGTACGCGAACGAAGTGTGCTAGATACGTCAAGCGCTCGAGTCAGCTGGATCCATGAACTTGCCCTGAGATCCTTTAAATTTAGCTAAGCTGAATCTTTTCGTTTTTTAAATCCCTGCGATCGGCAATAAATTCTACCCCACGTATTTTGGCGCGAACATAATGTAATCGTTGAAAAAAGCTCGGTTCGCTGGTATTAGAAATAAGATAAGCACACGGTGTGCGCGACGACCACCTATATAGCGATTATAGAAAGCGTCGTTATTAGATATCTCGGGTTAAAGTCTCGGGCCTGCACATTGTTCGCGCTCGCTCGGCCAGCTGATCTTTGAAATATAGATCGCGCAGTCACAAATATATATCAATGTGTAGCGTATATAAATCACTACTTGGCGCTTGCGCGCACGTGTGAGTACACATATATATATAGGATCTCTCACAGAGCGATCGACGTCTCTCTTATATTTCATTTTCTTCGAGATCGAAAAACTGTACAGAGAATCAATCGCTCGCAGTGAAAGAGGCTTTGTAATTCGAACTTGCAGAGTCTCGGATCGGCGATGGTCGAGTGACAAGTCTCCATCATCTATCCATGAGAAGAGATCTTACACGCATTACGCGCGTCGATTGAAATTCAACTTTTTCCTCTTATTCGAATCTCACACTTGCTCGAATGTATATGTACACAGTTTCCGATATCATTGGACCACGCCTTGACCGTGTCAACGCAATCGTTGCAGTCACACAACACTCGCATATATAGACAATCGTGAAAATTCAATGGAATCCGCGCGCGCGCTCCGATTAGAGCAACACTGATTTTTTAAATACCGAGTAATGAATCAACGATTAGTGCTTTACATGTGTATAGCTGAACGCGTATAATAAGTGTAACACATGTATGTAATAATGATTGTATGCCATTATGGAAATTCAGCTCTCACGCGCATGTACACACGTTCGTTCATTCATATACACTTATACTACTATTACATTTCGAGACTCGAGAGTCGACTTTCGAATCGGCACGCACAGCGGGGGTATGCGCGACTCGCGCGCGCACGCGACTATTTAAAAATCGTTAATGGCAATGATGATGATGTTGATGTTTGGGAGGGCTGCATACACATTGCTTTCGAGTAAAAGTCTTAACTAAACGAATACGACACTCTCAGCCTCGTAAATTAAACTGCGCCATTTACGTGTAGTATTCGTGTAGATCGGTATTCATGCGCTGGAAAATCCGTCGATTGTATGTGCGTATACCGTGTACACCATAGAGCGACGAAACGATCATTGCGATCCGATCATTACACGCAGACAAACAGACGGTGAAATGTACACACATAGCGATCGAGGCGACGACGTCAAGCCGAGACGAGACGTCGATGTATACGATATACGTACGCCAGAGGAGGTACGCGATCGAATGTTAATTATCTGCTGTATTATGCTGCACGTACATATAGACGCGGCTACACACGTACATCTCCCGGTGAAAGAGGAGTAGGAGGAGTATACTAGGACGACGACGACGATGCTCGGCCGGAAAAGCTCGATGATACGCGCGCAGGCACAGCTAATAGTCGCTATATACTACGCGTATGCCTCGACTCTGTGCACTATAGCGTAGTACGTATATATTCACCTGTATATACGCAGAGCTCGAGATCGACAGTATATACGGAGCTGCAGCAGCGGCGCAACGCACGTCATATTGCGCGCACAAGTGAATCGTGTCGCGCGCGGACGGTGGTATGTATATGTGCACGGGGCCGCGCCGATCCCTTTGTCCGTGTGCATCGGGCACTGGACGCGATGATATGCGTGTGCCACCAGCGAGCAGCAGCACAATGAGGCTGTGCGACATCCAGAGCTATGTAATGCGCCGCAGTCTCTCTCTCTCGCTCGTAGCTTCGGCTTCTGGTGCATGCATAGAGAGAGAGAGCGCTATAATATTCATACCGCGCGTTGCATTGCTTTCCCCTCCTCTCTCTATCTCTCTCTCACTAGGCAAACAAACGTCCCCGCAGCTAGCTAGCTGTATGCGGCATGGCGTGTGGTGTATATACCTATAGCGTGTACATTGTGTCCTGCAGCACAGCAGCAGTCCCTATGCACCGTGCACATTTATGTCGCCTTCGCGCGTCGCGTCCGTCGCTTATGTATACGCAGCAGCTGTTGCAGCTTGCGAAAAGGCGCGCGTCGACGTATATTGTAGTTAGTTGCACGTACTACGTGTCGGCCTGGTGCGTACGGAGGAGAAAAAAAAATATAGGAAACGAAAGCAACGACAGCGACAAAAAAAAAGAACAGAAAGAGATCGCGAGCGATACACACACACGCGTTATTGTACGTGTATACGCGGGTCAAATGAGTCAACAAGTGTCACGTGTTACGTTGTTGTGGTATATACCTTTCTGCACGCACTGCGAAGGGCTGCACAATATATGTAAGCGATTGCAGTTTATTCGCGTGCTTCGCTCACCCCTGCAGAGCGTTATATAGGTATGTATAGTAGAGTATCGCTCGTTAACGTTTATTTCAGTGTTAGATTTTACCGGTAATCGATTAGCTGCTGAGGAATTATTTTTCCGATAAAAAATGAGTTTCGTTATAAAAAAAACAGAAGATATCTTAACTATTATTGCTCTTACCCATATACGAATCGGATATTTATTTGCCACTTGCGGATTTGCAATGCTCCATCTATTGGTGAAATCAAAAGCTCACGTTTAAATTTGCCACCTTGCTCAACGATAAATCTTGTTACAATACAAAACTTTAACCAAAAAAATTTTTAACAAAATTCAACAAACTCACTGAGTGGTCTATCCATACATTATGTTATAATCTGACGATACTCGTGAAAAGCCAAACTCCACCGCTAAATGGCGAGTACCTTAATATCTGTAAATCTGCAAGTGGAAAAGTCAAAATAATTGTACAAGTCAGAGCACTGTTTCGAAAAAACTGATCAAGTCCCCAAAATCGCGAACGAGAGCACGTGAATGTCGGAGTTTCGTTGACCGGAATTGGCCGGCGCGTCGCAATGTGCACAGTAGCTCAGTGCAGGCACAGGCGGTGCAAGGTACACACATACGACACAACCGGCCTGTTCGCGCGCGAGCGTTTACACATGTATGAAATTTCTCAGTGTGGCATATAGAACACAGAGGCATGATGAGGCCATCTGTGCACATCGAGTACATCCAGAAGCAGCACAATCACATCTCGTCGTATGCCATTATACGTACAATATCGTCCGAGTGCGGCTCAAAGACGCGTATTACACTCGTGCTGCTGCTGCGCTCGTCTTACATTACTATATACATGTGTTATATATCTATTATAATATACATCATACGGAGAGCCTATGTAAATAACCTGTTGTGTGCGTTTCTGTTCGCAGTCGAGCCGAGAAAACCGCAGATGGAGTACAATGGAGCGCTGCTGACTACCGGCCTGACCCTGCGCGAGGGACAGGACGCGTCAATATCCTGCACGTCCAGATACGGCAATCCGCCTGCCCTCATAAAATGGTAATTATACACGTATACTCATACATACATACATACATACATACATACGTACGCCCATGGCACATGCGGCGCAATTCGCTCTCCGTGTGCCTCTGTGTCTCTCGCTGCTGCAGTTTCATTACCTGCAGATTCTCGCTATATCTATGCTTCTACTACTACTACCGCTACTACTGCTATGCGCAATGCGAGCCACTCACACTCGCGTGGACACGAGGTACAGTGTGGTGTGTGACGGGCGGCACGCTAGCTCTATCCAGCCAAAGTCAATCGTCCATACTCCTACTACATCCTATATATATGTATACCCCGCGGTACGGGTCGCGTTTATATAGATAGGAGTTCTGGGCTGTGTAGAATTGCGCGAGTTTGTCGCGCGCGCGCGCGAGTCATGTGCAGCAAATACCTTTGATATGCACCATAATATAGCCGTATATATATCGCCCGGCTCTCGTGGACTATGTGCATTATGCAAGACGCGCGTATACACGTACTTACGGGTACGACATCGCTGACGCGGTTTTCGAGCTTACGTATATACCTACGCTACATACGGACTTGGCCAATTTGGTGTACGGGATAAATTCCTCCGAATCGCCGTAGCGGCGGTGTAAAGACACGCGCCCAGCTATGACATACGCACACGCACACCTCGTGAATATTACATTTTTGACGTTTCCACGTGCTCGAGTTTGTATACGATCGTCCGAAGGCTTGATAATAATTCATCGTAGTATAGCCGCGTGAGTACGTAAGTATAAAATAAAACAGTGTCGTTGATGCGCGATATATGCGTAGACTATAAAGGGGGAGGATTATTGTTGCTGTTGTGTATATTATAAGATTATGGACGTGATAAAAATACATCGTAATCGTTCAATGTGTGTGTGTATATAAATTCTCTCTCTCTCTCTGTCTACGTATATATCATATAGTCTAGCACACATACCGATGTACGCAACGAGTTGTTTTAGCTCGATTATACCCCCCAACAACCCCGTACAATATAAACTGCATCATCTTGCGCCGAGCCGAGCTGAGTGAGCGAGAGTACATACTAACGCGCGAAGCGCTGCCGCCTCGTGATTTCGGCGCCTTCAGCGCTTTTCTCATAAATCTCGCGGATATTAAAGCTCCTGCGCCTGCTGCTGCACTCACTACACTGTATATGCTATGACTGCTGCTGCTGCTGCTGCTGCCGCGCGAGGTTGGAATAGTTAAGGTTTTTACTGCCCAGGCCGCTCGCTCGGGCTCGCGAGAGTGCAGACGAGAGCCTCGTGCATGCACCAGCAGTGTATAGCTATATAACAGGCGCAGTTATACGAGCTGGGCCGTTTTATTTCGGCGCGCTAATAAGTGCACTGTTGGCAGCAGCGGCAGCAGAGAGAAAAAGAGCGCGAGAACGAGAGAGCTTTTTTCGCGTTTCGAAGCACGTCGACCTTTTTTTCATATAGATATATATTATATACATGTACCTGCAGACACACACACACACAAAGTGTCAAGATAAAAAAAGGACGATGAAGAAACGCGCAAGAGAGAGCTGTAGGCGAGATTTTTTTTTTCTTAACAATGCAGAGAGGTACGAGAAAATTTATAACCCTGAGACAACTCGACGACGACGGGATCGTTAATAATTTTGCTCGCGTTCATTTGACGAGCTGCACCGAAGAATATTCGTTCGTTCGTAGTGTTGCCCGCGCGCTTTTATGTATACGGATGACTGGAGCTTCGACGCGCGGGTGGAGCTTCCAGCACCATCACCGCCAACAACGACGACGACGACAACAGCAACAAGGCCGAGCGGCGGCGCGATAACGATATCGGAGCAGCAATGCGCGCACCATATACACACCGCTGGCTGCCGACTTTTTTTTTGCTTCTTTTTCTTCTTTTTCTTCTTCTTCGTCGTAGTCTTCGTCGTCGTCGTCGTCGTCGCGCGGAAAATGATTAAACTAATGAAGCGATCGATCTCCCCGGGCTCTACTCTACTCAACTACTACCTACCTACCTACCTACCTACTGCCGCTATGCAGCCGAGCAATCCGAGAGCGCCTCGAGTCTCTTCTCTTTCTCTCTCTCTCCGTAGGGTTCCTGCGCGGCCGGAGAGCTGTTACGTGCCTCATAAAGCCGCAATCTCGAAGGAAATCCAAAGCCACCGCGCGCGCGCCGGTCTATAACGAAGGCAAATTTATATACACATCTCGACGTATATTGGGCTGGGTCGGGCTGCACAGCACACGGCACGGCACAAGTGCAATATCGCGATCTCTCTGCAATGCTTATATGCTTATGTATCTATATCTATGTACGGCAATACGCTGCACTTTACATATGGTGCGCACCGCCGCGACGATCTGCAGCAGCTTACGTTTCTATATGATATAGCGCGCGGGTAAAGTAAACGATGGGCTAGCTGCTGCTGCTGCTGCTGCTGTATATAAGTAGCAGTGACCAGTGACTACACATAAGTCTGATAAATGTTCTCGCGTGTTTTATGTTCGTTTTCTCGGTGTGTGTGTGTGGCTTAAAGTATATGATAAAAAAAAAAGTAAGAATTGCTACCTAAGCGCACGAGGCTAATATATAACTTTATTATGTACTGATTTATATTAAACTTAAGCCTTCTCTATGCCACTATAACTGATGCTGCCGCCGCTACTGCTACTGTTTCTCCGACTCTACCCTTCCTCTTTTTTTCAAATTTTCGCACTACTGCTACTCCGCCTCTCGCTGCTCCGCTGCGTATACCAGTTCATATTATTATATATATAAACATCAAATCCGCTTTCGACGCGTCTGCACGCACACAGGAGCACGCGCGAGACAGCACAGCAGAGATATATAACACTCGGCTTGAACTTAAGCTCCGCGCGCGACGAGAATATAAATAAAAAAAAAGAGAGAAAATAACGATAACAACAACAAAAAAAAACGAGAGCGAAATTAATAAAACATCCCGGGCTCTCTCTCGCGAATCTGTGTGGTAAAACTGTGTGCGCTATAATATCTTTCGCGGAATCGTCGCGCGTACCCGTTGATCGCTCGATTTATATTCTATCGTATTTATATACAGAGCGATATATTTTATATGTATATATAATAAATGAAAAGCCGCGCGTGAGGAAATTTTTTGCGTCGCTCGCGCGCCCACCCACGGCACAACACTGCATCCATACTCTATATAGCAGTGGATAGTTATATAGTCGAATATATATAGTATAAAAGTAGGAGTTGTGCCGCTGCTGCTGCGCTCTCATGCACACGCGTGATCCTGGGAGAAATTATTGTCTTTTATAATGCCTGGCAGCAACAGCAACAGCAGTGGAGCAGTGGCAAAAAAGTGTGCCTCTCTCTCTCTCTCTCCTTCTCTCTCGCTTTTCCAACTCTATATATAAATAATAGTTTTCCGTGCTGCGCCTTTTCCAATATTTCAGCGACTATATAGAGACCCCCTATGCACAAAAACACACACACACACACACGTGCGCGTTCATTTTTACTCCGAAAAATTATCAGGCAGCTCCTGCAGCGCAGCGCCACGACCTCCAGCAGCAGCGGCGGCGGCAGTGACATTTTACAATCGCGCGGCGATTATATACAGAGGCTTCGGCAGTGTGTGTACAGTAGTTATATACGCGCAGCGACGGTAGCAAGTGTGCCACTTTTTTTTGCCTTTTTTTTCGTCGCATATCCGAACGTTTTATCCCTGAGCGTCCTGAAAATTTAATGCCTCGCGCAGTTATGTGTGTGTGAAATGTGCATATATTCACGTACATACACACGTGAGCTTGCACTATTCTCAATCGTAATATGCACATGTGTGTGAGGATAGTATATGGCTCGCAAAATAACTCCGAGGTCTGTCACTGGCATACAAACACACCAACAAGTAAATATATATATATATATGTGGATGAAAAAAGGTTCAGTCAACAATTTTCAAAAAAACTAGCACTTTGAAGCTATAAAAAAAAGCCAGACAACATCGTCGAGAGAGACGCGTGGGTCGATTTTTACCTTGTTCGCATGTGTGCACCGTCTCTCTCTCGGTACAACGTGTATTACAACAACTCGCTCATCCGTCAATGACCAAAGATTGAGATCATAAAAAATAACGAGAGACAGACAAGAGAGAGCGCGGAATCGACGTTTTTTCGCGTAACAACCAACGGAACGACAGAACGACGACTATAACAAAAAAAAATAAAACACTGAAAAAAAAAGAAGAGAGTGAGAGACAAGAAAAGAGTTTCAAAGAGCGACGGAGAGAGAGGGCACACGAGCTGTGCTCGAAAACAACGCTATATGATTCGTATCAGCTTCCGCGCAAGTGTATGTATACATTACTGCTGCTGCTCTGTGTACAGGTATAATATAAACGACCTGAGAGAGGAGAGCTACTACTACTACGCGCGAGGCTCGTTTTAAGAGGCTCCCAATTTTGACGCAGCCACTATATACCGTAATAGACGTATTTAAGTAGGGGCCCTTTTGCCGCGTTTTGCTGCAGATTATACGCGTGCGGCAGATTGTCATCGTCGTCGCACATCTCCACGCAAAATATATATACACACAACGTCTAAAGTTTTCATTAAAAGCTGCGTGCGGCGGTGCTCGAGCACTGATGACTCCTCTGCTTGTTTTTTCTGCATCAGCAGACTCTCTCACTCTCTTCGTTCCGGGTGTTTTTACTCTTTCTCTCGCGTCGCACAGCAGCAGAAGCGTCAGCGGCAGCAGTTATAATAGCAACCCCGGGTCTTTTGCTGCTCGTTTTAATTCGATTACCACCGCGGCGGGCGCGAGAGGGTCTTTATTATACTCGCGTACGCGTGGTTTTGTATCCTATATACACACGGCTCGAGCTCTCTTAGCTCTCTGCACAGTATACGATGTAATATAAAGTAGCAGCACACACACACACACACACACACTGATGAGCTCGTCGCCCGTGCACTATATACATACGATACGCGCGTAATAATATCTTTGAAATCGGAATCTATGGGTTCATTACAGTGCAGCAGCGGCAGCGCAGCAGCTCGAAACATCCCGACGCGCCGCGCGACTTTCTCGTGTCTGTGCTGTACCTACCTACCTACCTACCTACTGTACACGTGCATTAACCCTTATTAATACCCGCGCGCGCGAGCTTTGAAATCGAGTCGTTGCGCGCACCTATACCTGTATGTATACACTACCACCACCGTCGCTGCTGCTGTCGTATCGTACGTACGATTCGTGTGCAATTAAAGTTTTTATTTACCCTTTTTTTGCGCGCGCTCGCACTGCGTCTCGCACGCATCTCTTTACGCTGTATTTAATGCATTTATGTACGGTGGCAATAATGTAATAGGTACGTATATACCTGCTATGTAATGAGATTATTTGAGCAAAACAGGCATACACATACAGCAAGCGGGGGGTCGAAAAAAAGAGGAGGAGGAAGGAAGATGAAAATAAAATTGAAAGAAGCAACAAAAAAAAAGTAACACGGGTAAAGAGGAAATAAGAGGGAAGCGTGTCCGCGTACAGCAGTCGCGCTGTCACCGGAGTGTGACTTGTCAAGTAGCTCGAACTCGCGCGCGCGCTTTATATTTTACATTATCATTGTTATACATCGCGTATCCTTATACTATATATATTATAGAGCATAGAATCGTGTGTGACTACTACTACTAGTATGCCGGGCCCCGGTTGTATAGCAAGGAAGAAAGGAAGGAAAAAAACAAAGCCAACGGTTCGCTTTCCGGCGCTCTCTTTCTTTTTTTTTCTTTATTTCATTCTTGACGATCCTAGGCCAGCGAGCGAGCGAGCGATATCTTCGAGTCACCCGCGCGTTACGTGGCTCGGGCTACATAGATACTTATGTCCTGGCCGCAGAATAGATCTATAGGGTATACATGTATTAGAAGCAGCTGCAGTCGACCGAAAAATAATTATCAACTCTCGCAGTCGTGCTCAGAGGTCTCCGAACTGCGCGCTGCAACGGTCGTTAACAATTATATTGTATATAGCCTCAACGTTTTGCGATGCATATATAGTTTTTCTTCTTCTTCCTTCTCGCCGTCGATCGCGCGTCTCTCGAGCGTGAGCGCGTCTCGCGTCACTCATTGTCATCGAAGTACGAATTAGCATGTGTGTGTGTGTGTATGTATTATAACTATGGGAGATACGCAATGAAGCATCAGCCAAGAGTCGCGAGTCGTTCGTTGCGCTTGAATTTACGACATTCCTGAAGGAGAGCGCTAGAGAGAGAGAGAGAGAGAGAGAGAGAGAGAGGCAGCAGCAACGAGTCGTTATAATATAAGCGCGTATACACATATTCACGCGCGGGCAGGACAACTGACAGTCATCGATCGTTTGTATATACACATACATTTATGTACGGGCGCTGTGTATACGAGAGGTCTGCGAAGGAGAGAGGATCGTTTTCGTTCGTTAGTCCGGCAGAAAACGCACTTACGGATCGGTTGATGGCCTTAGTGCTGCATCACGATACTATATACCGATGCTCTCTCTCTCTCTCTCTCTCGCGCGTGTGTGTGCAGGTCATCATTTATTCGCCTGTATATACCGTAGATTACCCTCACTCACTCTCTCTCTCTCTCTCTCTCTTTCTCCTCTCTGTGTACAATGTGAACGAGCGAGCGAGAGAGTCGCTTTTCATGGCCTTAGCTCGCGGGAAAGATCATCGATCACGTATATGAGATGCGCTTCTGCCGATCCTGATGCTGCTGCTGCCTGCACGAGCATATATAGGAGTCTCGGGGGCCGGGGCCGGCCTTTAAACGCGAAAGGGAACAATTTGAGCGCGCTATGTACGGCGTATACATATATACACACACATTTACCGAAGCTCCATTAGTCTGCGGCCGCACACACGCATCACGAGGGATTGTTAAACTCCTTACGCGAGAGAGAGAGAGAGAGAGTCTGGCCGCGTGGTTAACATATATAAGCTAAGCTGTGCTGCGCAGCCCTCATGCCTCCTCGCTCTCAGAAGGGCCTGATTGCCTCTCTTGCTCGCGGCGAACTACTACTCGTGCAGTCTACTGCTGCATGATATGCTGAATAAACAAGAGCATAACGTATAAGCACATGCGCATGCAAGGCTATAGGATAAATGTGTATCGTCTCGAGCAGGCCCAGGCTATCGAGGATATGATATGTATGATGATACATCAGGGTGTCACGTATTTACCATGTTGCATAGAAACAGCGAGGGTAAGAGTTTGTTTAGACCTAGAAATGAAAAAAATGATAATTACAACCCTTTAAATAGTCATTTTACCGTGGAAATCGGGTATTAGCTCCTATTCGATCAGATGCATACGTTCAAACCCTCTCTCACTCTCTCTGGAGCTATATGATAGTTTTTGCCAAAATGATACGAGGGAGATCGTACAAAATAATCGAAATTCAAGCGAAAAAACAATATCCGATCGAGAAACAACTACCTATACCTATCACGTTATATACCTACGCTACTACCGCATGATCGTCGCGTACACACACACACACACACATATAATATAATATAAATGGCCGTATCACGGGGCACCACACGCGAGGCGAGCTGGCCGCCGCATGGACGCGGGCACGAGGCAATATAGTTGCCTCTGCCGCTGCACTCCAAATGAAAATAATAAGCCTATACGCGAGAGATGGCCAGGCCAGGCCAGTTCGGTCTCTCGTGTGCGCCTGGCAATTTTCCCCCGAGAGAGAGAGAGAGCGAGTGCATCGTGTCTGTGTGTGCACTTACTACTCTACCACCGCTGAAGCTATATGTAGTACTACATAAACGCGGAGCTAGCCTAGGCGATTGCGGAGCGAGCCTAGGCCGGAGCAGCAGCCTAGGCCAAAGCCCATACTCAGGAACCGCTAGAGAGAGAGAGAGAAAAGTGCATATGTATAGGCCGAGTGTACTGCAGCAAGAGGCAAGAAGCCGGAACGTCGCGTCTTTGTGCACGCGCGTGCGAGCGAGCGAACTGCAGTGCGGTGTACACATATATACTGCAAGTCCAGTGCGGTAGATCGGATATACGTATGTGTGTACGTACGCGAACGCAAGGAGCATAGCTAGGAGAAAAAAAACAGAAAAGAAAACGTATATACCGCTGCTGCTGCTGCCCCGACGTACTTAGACTTTAAACTCTTTCTCTCTCTCTCTCTTGGGCGCGACTTTTCTCTTGACTCGATCCGAGCTGCAGCAGCAACAACTATACAGGCACTGCTATAGAGCGGCAGCAGAGAGCTCGAGAGACGCCGAGCATATAGCAGCGCTTTAAGTTTCACGGTCCGTTGGACTAAGGACTCCGACGTGGCCGCGCCTTATCTAAGCAGCTCGCAAATGTCCGTATATAACAGCAGCAGCAGCAGCAGTCAGTGTGTGTGTGTATGTATATAGAGTAAGCGGAGATAGAATAATTGAAGCAGCGCAGCTACGCTCACTACTACTATATATACGTATACGGAGTGTGCAGCGCGCGTCGCTTTATAACGACGTGCAGTATAACTACTATCCGCTGCTGGCCTGACTGCCACTGCTGCGAGCTGCTGCTTGTATTCAATGCAACTCGAGACTCTCTCTCTCTCCGAGCGATATATCGAATGAATTAAACGTCGCCCCCGCGCGTATATACGCGGGAGCTTCTATATATCCTCTATATAGATATATGTGCAGTAAGCTCGCTGCTGCAGCTACTATACTATTCGCTCTTGTCATTATGCACGACTTATAAATATACGACGACGACGAAGACGAAGATGAGAAGGACATGGACGGATCCCGATTGTCGTCTTCGTCGTCGTCCTCGTCGTCATTACTCTTATTTTAAGCTATATATACGGCGAGCTTTGCTCCTTTTTTCTCCTTTTTTTTGCTTTGCTTTTTTTTTTATCTTTTTCGTTATACTCGAGGCTCTTTTCATCGTTTATGCGATACACATAATGCGCGCGGGGGCGAGGACACACTGCACGACGACCAAGGGCCCTGCCTCTGCTGCTGCTGCCTGTCGCTCTCCTCCGCGCGTCTTATCGTTCTTCAAAACAGCTCCGAGAGGGAGAGCGTATATACAGTATAATTTTTTACCTTCTTAACGTGTATAGCTCAGCAGCATCAGCATCAGCAGCGGTGCAATTCCCTCTCTTGCATGTTCGGCCGCGAAAGAGAGAGAGAGAGAGAGAGCCGCAAAGTCGTTATAATTTGTTCCGCGGATGAATGCGCGCGGCCGGCCGCCGACCGCCTTAGCTTAGCGCGGCGCGAGCTCGTGCTCTTTTAACGCGCTCGCACCAAAGGCTCGCGTGGAAATATTAACGTTATGTATAAGTTTCTTTCTCTCGCTTTTAACTTTTTTTTCGCCGTTGTTGTTGTTGTTCCACGTGCGAGAATTTGTCGCCTTTAAGCTTTGAGATCGCGCGTTAATATCGTATATATGCATAAACAATTTTTCGTTATACGCAAGGTTCATCGTTTAAACTCTGCCAGAAAAAAAATGATCGTGGTAATAACAATAATAGTAGTAGGCTCTCGTTTTACCCATATAAACGCCGCGGAGCTTTTGTGCAGCACGGTATATGTATATCGCGGGCCGCGCGTTTAACTTTTCCCCGAGATGTTTGTCACACGCACTCAAAGCTGTACGCGATATATATAATACAGACGTATATAGTTTGTGTGTGTGTTTGTGCGCATGTGTTGTCGAGTGTGTCGTTCGAGTGCCACAATAAGTTATACATCTCTCGCTTCTTTCTCTGCCTGTTGTTGTGTTGTGTAGGCTATATACCTCTCGTCGTCGTCGTCGTCGTTGAGGCAGCTTAAACTAGATGATGCTTTTAACGCCTTGGCCTTTTGTTCATTTATTTTAGAAACTGCGCCCGCGCGTATATATATACAACACAAGAGCGAGCGAGAATGAGTAAGTGAGAGAGAGAGAGAGAGAGACACACACACACGTTTTAATGATAAATGAGCGAAGGAATGTGTTTTAAAAAGGACAAGTTACACACACACACAACGCACACTTGTATAATATGTATACATATATCTATAGAACCCAAAAGTAGAAGGTGTGCGCGTCGTATATGCCGGGGTAATGTTAATGACACTCGTTTCTCAGCTTTTCACCGCTTCGTCTGCGCGCCTTTTGGGATACATATAATTTGTATCGTCGCAGCTTTTCGTATATTATCCATCATTCGGCTTACACGAAAAATATTTATATATATCAATGCGTTTTATTGTATATTCCAACCGGATTCGGGCTGAAATAACGCGTCCTCGCCACCGCAGATGCGCGCATTATCATATATAACGTATTAATTTACCCCTTCCGCGCGCGAAACGAACATCATCGAGTCATCACCGTGTTTCCAACGCGCGTAGGTGTGTGCCATACATTATAATAATAATAATGATATAAAAACCCGATAATGATATCACCCGTGTGTCGTGTGCGCGTGATCTTCGTCGTTATTAAGGAGCTCCGCTTATATATCATCAACTCGATTTGATTAATTAATCCACTCTCGCTTGTTCGCTTGCCTCGACGCACGATGCACACGCGCTGCCACGGCCTTGAACGCACCAAAAAAAAAAAAAGGCCGATGCTCGCTGAGATCTGCGCACGAACGCGGGTGGCGCGGTGAGTCGAGTCGTTTCGAGGCAAGCGAGCGAACGGGTTTCCGTGCAAATATACACAATATATAAATTACTCGATCGAAGTAAAGGAGTATAAAATCGGCTACATGCGATGCACTCGAAACGGCGCGGCGCACGCATTTGCAGCGAGAGAAGCGCCTGCTGTGAAAAGAAGAAATTTCCTGCGCGCTCTTTCGAGACTGCATGCAGCAGCAGCTCTTGGGAAATGAATCGGGAAGCTGCTCTATTTGAATACGCCCAATCGTCTATGTATAGTACCCAAAAAAGAAAGCGCGAAAGCCATCAGAAATTATATTCCACGCCACACATTCCGTCGTTGGTATATAAATTAATGTACCGGGCGCGATTTATAAAAAAGAAAAAAAATTCGATCGCGCTCGCTCGCAAAAAATACGTGTGTATTTGTGTCAGTGTATGCGTGTGTGCAATCGAAAATCAGCTCTCGTCGAGCTATCTATCTATATAGATATAGGCGCAGTACGGCGTACGTACTCTTTGGCTACGGTTAAATTGAAAAAGTCCTCTCTCTCTCTCTCCTCGCTCGGGCGGCCTCCGAAAAATAGAATTTTAATTCCAATGAACGGGCGCGCGCGCGTGCAATCGCGTTAACCATGCAGCGACGGCGGCGGCGTGCGCTCACCAGCAGCAGCAGCAGCTCGCTTCTTTTGAATTTTCCGCATCTCTCGACTCTCTCATCTTTCGGCGAAACCAGCTTCACTTCATCAATGAGCCGCAGCTGCTGCCGCCTCCGCTGCTATGTGCTACGAGCGGAATATAGTAGTATAGAGTGAAAAAAACCCGTGGATGCAAGAGGAGGAGAAGGAGACGAAAATAAAAGGAGCTTCGAGCTAATTCTCTTTTCGCGCTCTCTTTTCTCTGCAGCGCGCGAGTAGCGGCAAGGCGGCGATTTCTGCTGCTGCTGCAGTCGGGTGCTGTGCAACGGATTTCTTTTGACAAAAGCTTTATATCGACAAAAAACGACGGACCTCAACCTCCTCCTCTTCTCGGAGCTCAGCTGGCAGAAATTATATATAAAAAAAAAAGAAGAAAAATAAAGGAATAGCATAATTGAGCGTGGAGAGAGAGCGAGAGAGAGAAGTGCGCATCGTGGCCGCTCGTTCAGGTGTGCTTATATATATGGTAAAGCCTCTCGCGCTTGCGCAGCGTTAAATTATAAAGTAATTAAAAGATATAATTAGAAATGTCAGGAGAGAGAGAAAGAGAACATACGCGCTGCTCCAGAGGCAGCATATTGCAAACTCTTTTTCCCCTGTCTTTTTTTCTCTACCTCCAAGAATGTATATAAAAAAATATAAAGAAGGCTGAAGGAAAGCGCGACTGTGTATGGAAAGATGCGGAGAAAAACAAGTACACCACGCGCACGGGTAGACGGGGGTAAAGACGAACCGACTCACTCTCTCTCTCTCTCTCTCTCTCTCTCTCTATGAACCCCCATTGAAATTTAATGAAAGCTCGGGTCGCTCCGTCGCGGTTCTCTCGAGTCCGCGGCGCAGCAGAAGGTCGCCACAGCCACATCGTCGTCGTCGTGAAGCTTCTACGGGGGTTAGAGGGAGGGAGGGTTTATATATCGTCCTCTATTTAAACTCCTTCGTCGTTGCGCAGCAGTGCAGCAGCAGCAGTCATGAGAGAGTATAATGCAGTTTCATTCATTTGAGAACTGCAGCAGCAGCGGCAGCAGCGCAGACGTGATTGTGGCTGCTCATTGTCCGCGGCAGATTCTCATTTAGTGCCGGTAGCTGCTGCTAGCCCGGCGCAGCGGAGTCGAGCGCAAGAGCTTTCAGTAAAATATCTATATAATGCGGTATATAATTGGTCGCGGCTTCACGCGCAGCACACACACACACACACACACACACCCTGACGCGCGCGCAAAGACTCTTCGGCGCAGTTCGTTCCACCTTACCTCTTCTTCCTCCTTCCCTTTTTTTTACGTACTCCTCTCTTGTATGCTTCTTCTTTTTCTTGTTCTACGAGCGGCGGCAATCTCTTCTCGCTTTCGTATACCGCGCGGCGCATGTAATGCACCGCGGAACCCCAGCACGTGCTCGGCTTCGTTTTTTTTTTCTTTTTTTTATTTTAGTGGGTGTTGCATTGCCGCTCGTTCGGCCGAGTTCTAACGTTATAACCGCTGTATATACGTATATATAATGTAACAAGGACTTTTTGGCGCAGTGATTTTGTTGCTTCTTTTTACCTCGCAAAAAGAGGTGCGAGAGAGAGAGAGAGAACTACTACTGCGCTGAACAGCAGCGTATACACCAAGGCAGCAGCGGCTTTTCATCGCCTCGCACGCGAGATTTCTATACGTACACGTAGCCGCGGTCACTATATATATAGAGCTGCGCTCATGCTGCATGCGGAGGCAAGAGAGAGGTAGAGAGCGCATTACACGACTTACTTTATGACTTTTACGAGGAAATTCATCGTGTGCCCATGGTGGCGTGCCCATGGTGAGCAGCGCATAATATCGTATATAGGCTCGCGAGCTTTATGCCTTATCACGAGCTGCGCGGGGCTACATGCATAGGCTCTCTCTATATGTAGGCATGCAGCATAGCTGTATATACCTACATGCGCTGTATGTGTACATGAGTCTATACAGCTATACGTACATAAAGTGCCTATTGCAGTATTATGTACATTTACAACGACGACGAGGACGACGGAGGCGAGGGGCAGAGGAAAATGCGCCGCGTGTTTTCGTGGCCGGGCAATAATATCGCTGATTAATCTTTTGTACTTCCTCCTCCTGGCTCTAGTTCTCTCTCTCCCTCCCTCTCTCTCTCTCTTACAATGCCTCGGTGCGCTCTCGATCAGCTGCATATATAGCACACACGACGTACAACAATTCGAGAGGCTCTGAAATACCAAAGCGCACAAATGACGCATAAATACCCGCAGCGAACGCGTATTATTGCATTTATTAAACCGATATTCTATAGCCAGCTGAACTGGACAATACGTTTATCATGTATTATATATGTAACGCGCGCGGAATAATGTAAAGCTCGATCGTCGTATAAGCCTATATTCAATCGAACAGTCACTTATATTATCTCTCTGCTCTGGATTAAAGGTTCATCGGCAACGAGGAGGTGAAGCCGATCAGGGAGCAGTCGAACGCGACCGAGGTCGACAAGCCCAAGACCTGGGCGGCCCACAGCACGCTCAAGGTGAAGGGCACCCGGGAGAATCACAACAAGCCGATCAGATGCCTGACGATGCACCCGACTCGGGCGCTGCCCGAGGTCGTCGAGTCTCGTTTCGACATACACTGTGAGTATACGATGATGATACTTTATTATTTACTTCGATGATCGATGATGTATGAAGTATTCATCCAACGGATGACGAAAATTCGTATTCAAAATGATCTGGTAGGATAACCATATTCGTTTTTTTTTATCTCTGGTAGAAATATTTTTGTCCAAAGGAAAAAGTTCTTCGATGTATAAAAGGGGTCGTTAGAGCTTACGTGTAAAGGCCAAAAATGTTATGTTTATTTCAAGATTGTATGGCTGTATGAAGTTCGACGTTTTTCACTTTTCTACCCGTAATTGTCGAATGTCGAGTTCCATTTTCCTTTTCTGACTTTCTAACTTATACCATTATTTTGACTTTGTCACTTGCAGGTTTTAGTAGATAAAGGTACTCGCCATCTAGTGGCGGAGACTCAAAGTAATATTATCGTACTTAATGTGCTTCAAAACAGGTCTAAATTTTTTGAACCATTTTAATCGTCATTTTGGGGTCATTCAAAATGCGCTCAATGATTGTAATATAATTTTTATAGAAAATTTCCATAAACAAGTGATGCATTTTAAAACATTTATACGGTCATTTTTTGGCCACTTTTTTACGTCGAGCATTTCTACCAGAGATCTTTTGCTCACTTCGCAAAAATTTTATCCTTCACTGCAGCACCAACTGAAAAAATAGTTGAATGTTTTTGTGGGAATCACTGACACATATCTTTCGTTTTCGCCATTACATTATACGAGGCAAATATCTATTTTATGAGCGTTGCGCGTATTTTCATCTCGACGAAGCACTATAATATAGGTATATAGGCATACAGGCGTGCGAAGAATATTAAATTACTCGCGTTCGTTAACGACACACGCATAGGCACACACGCGCGTGCATGGCGCGGGTCATCGTCGTCCTATTACCTATACATATACGTTCGTACGTACCCGTCTATATACATAAGCCGCGAGATTTCGTACAGCGTGTGCGCGACTCTTTCGCGCCACGGAATACGCGCGAATCGAGAGGGTGGGTGGGACGAGTGTAAATTTGGTGCCCGAGCTCGTAAAAGCGACGCGCACACGCGCGGGATGCGTTACCGCGCGTAACGAGATTTCGTATACGCGGCACACATTTTGCGCGTCGCTGTGTATATACACTGGGTGTATTTGATAATATAGCAGAGGGATTATACGTGTATATAAACGATGTAATTCGTAATGAATCGTGACAGCTAATTATTAAGTCTCGTCTGCCGAGACGGTTGAAATTTAGTTTTTTTTTTTGACAAGTTGTTCGCTCGGCCGAAAAATTTTCCGATGAATTACTTATAGTTCTGAAAATGCACGCAATACCATGATGAATGTCATAAAACTGATAATTTTCGAATAGTTATTGAAACAGGAAGTTTTAAATACATGGATGACTATTTATTGTAGGATGATATGAGCTTATATATAGCAGCATCCATTTTGCCTCTTGCGGGAACTATCTCGACTCGAAGCGACATCATGCGGCAAGTCGCGGCGAACGTTTCGATTTCTGTTTTTAACTCATAAAATATCAGTATGAATAAAGAGATTCCGATTTCTCTATACACTTTTTGAAAGTATGTTTCCTTAAAATTAATAAAGGCCAATTGTTTACCCTTGATGTGAAAAAATTGCATTATACGCGCATTTGTAAATCTACGGAAATGCATGGAATGAATTAATTTGGCGAAGGTATATCTTTACTTTCTTTCTTTCTTCCTTTCTTTTAAAATCAAATAAATCGCAAAGTTCTTTATTAACATAGAACATTTCTGATTATTTCTGTGACCGACTTTTTAATAAGATCTATAACTTAAAATTCAATTCATGCATTACGATCAATATTGCGCTCAAAGCCATTGTCAATATTTCTTTGTTTATACGAGCTAGAACACGCTAGCTCCGTTATCGTTATATATACAGCCATAACCGCGCCGCGAATCGTGTATATATATCGTGGACCGCGCCCGGAAGAGATTAAAAATCGTTGCATGATCAAAAGCGAGCTGCCTATGGTGCAATTTTAAAATAATCCTTAATCCACAGACGATCGAGGATCTAAATCCGCAGCAGCAGGTCAAGCGGTCAGCGACAAGCTTCTATACCGCCTCTTTTCAATGACGCGCGCAGCTCTCGACGAGTGCAAAAGAAGTATTGTATACGGTGGAGAAAACGAGTTTGTCACGATTATGGAATTACGTCGACGGGGGGCTTTGTAGTTTCATAATATAACGCGCCGAGCAGCGTCGCTCGAACGATTGAATGAGATTTGACGTATAATAATGTTGTATATATATAAAAATGTAATTACACGTTGGGTGCTAAGCGTTATTAAAATTGAATATATCAGCTGTATGTACACGGTGTGACGCGATCACCGAGGCGATCCGTAATATCATTGTGGGAAAATTATTATTATCGCACGCGCGATATGTGCATGCGCATATCATAAACGTCCGTCACACGCATCGACTATTACACGCGCGTACAGTAATGATTTAATAACAACCGAATACCTCGACATTGACGAGCCGATACACACGATCATCGATTAAATTACAATTTTATCTCTCGATTTGTTTTCATTTTGCAGACTCGCCCACTGTGCATCTCGAGACGAGTCCACGCATGCTCGTGGCGGCCCTCGAGGACTCGGCGAGCTTCGTCTCGCTGCGCTGCGTGGCCAACTCCAATCCGCCGGCGACCATCAAGTGGTTCAAGGACGGCTCGCCCATACTGATGTCGAGCGGCCACGTGCAGCAGATCGACGGCAGCCAGGCCAACGCCACCCTGGCCGAGTCCGAGGTGCGCTTCGAGCCGATCAAGGCCGAGGACGCGGGCCTCTACAGCTGCCGAGCGGTCAACATCATCGGCGAGAGCGCCCCGGATCATTACAGGCTCGACGTTCAATGTACGTATAATGTTCATTCGTTTCATGTCAAATACTAAATCTAGTGCAAATTTATGTACGCGATAAATTGGCTGGATGCGTGTACGCGCCGCACAAAAGCCAATTATGTTTACGTGAATATCGTTAGGGATCGGTCGCAACTTTCCCGTGCGGGCACAGAGAGATATCATCCAGGCCAAAGATGACTACGACGACGACGATGGCCGTCTGAATTATCTATTGACTCGATTGTATTATACACATAACGAACTGTACACGTCCGATGACGGATGTTTCCTTGATTGAATTATACAATTTATTTATATACACTGCGAGGCAGAAGCAGCAGCATCAGTTCGAACCGCTCGATTCTCCCGGTTGACTCGCTATAATAAACGTGGTTTGGTACGTTTCATACATACAGCTCGGGCCGCGGCAATGATCATTGGCAAGAACGACTTGTCTCTCTCTCTCTCTCTCTCTATGACGAGATTTTTTTTGTCCTCGGATCTTCTTCTCTCCCTTCGGTGTCGTCGTCGTCGTTGGATTATAGTCGTTTTCGACGATTGAAATTAATGAATGGCTTATGTAGTATAGCAGTGTACCGCGCGCGCGGCAGCTGATATTAATAAAGTCAAATTAGTCCCTATATGTATCAGGCGCAGATATGTGCGCGGCTTATATCATTTTCCATTGTCACAAACATGTAAGTGTGTGTGCGTGAGTGCACATGAGACATCATCGGGGACTGGAAGGGAGAGAGAGAATGAAGCGCACAATACACTTGAATAAATAATCGAGCCGTATAAATGACTTCGATGATTATGAATCGACGCGTATAATATGCGTGGTATGGCCTCTTCCTGCCTCGCTCGCGCGCGACGACCTTTTTCATCTTCGGGTAAGCAGAAAGAAAAAAAGAAAAGAAGAATATATGTAAATGCATATATTAGCAATTGCTGCACAGTACGTGCCGATGGCTTTTTTTCAATTCACTCGATTTTTTTTTCTTTACATAAGACGGCTGCGAGTAAGAAAAAGAGGTGGAGAAGATTTTCGTAGGAAATTTATAGATATATATGGATGAAGATGAAGGGAGACAACGGAAGAGAGAAAAAGAGAGACGATAGATAGCATAATGAAAAGAGCTATGAGCAGTTGTGTTGCCCCCGCACGTCTTTGGAGCAGCTTGACTCTTTTTCTCTTCTTCTTCCTCTTCTTCGTAAATATGTATATATGCGCGGCTAGACAAGACGATAACAAAGGATAGTCCGTCATCTCGGCTGAAAAGAAATTCAGATACGCCACGGTATAATATAGTCTCGGAGCAAAGGCTCGCTTGCACGAAATATATATACGTATGCGCCTATTATTGTTCGAGGCTCCGGTGTATATTAATGCAGCTCGGCGTACACACATACACACACTTATATACGTTCGCTCGAGAGCTAAGAGAGAGAAAGAGAGAGAGAGATAAGCTGTATAATTAGCATCGGTTATAACAGCCCGACGTTTTCGTATATATGTATGTGTAGCTCGGGCGCTATCTCGAGCGCTCGGGCCCCGTTACAGAAAACGACGCGATATCCTTCTCTTGTACACTATCCTCGCGCGCACCAAGCTAAAAAGAAGCTAGACGAAGAAGAAGAACGAACGAAGAAGAAGCCCGCAACGCTATGATAAGAGCCGTGCTCGCCTTATATAATATAACAGCCGCAGCGCGGCGCTCTTGCTTTTGGCCATTTTTAAGTTCCTTATGCTTAGCGCGCGAATTATCAGAGCAAAGAAGAAAAAAAAGGAGTAAGAGAGAGAATGGCTCGGGCGTAAGTATGGTAGCTCTCTCTACGTTGCAGCAGCAGCAGCAGGCAAGAGGAATATTTTATTGCGAGGCTAAAAGCTCGAGTGTATACGTATTATATACACCGTGTGGCACGCAGCAGCCGGGCGCACGGCGGCAATAATAATAAAGAATCGTCTCGTCGTAGCTCGCGATAAGCACGCGCGCGCTCGCGGATCGCCGAAATTCATCAAAACGCTAAAACGCTATATTATGCGAGCGAGCGAGCGAGCGGAATGGAATGGATCCGAATCGACTCCGATGCAATTCGGTCGCCGAGAGAATGCAAAAAAAACGAAATTCATTCTTATTAATGCGCGCGAGAGTGAGGCTTTTAGACGCTCGCTAAAAGTGCCAGCTCGCAGCAGCCCGTGCAAAAGCGCGGCATGACGATTTATATATATTTATTATAATAAAAGCTTGTTTCGGCTGCACTGCCACTGCAGCGGCAGCATTCAAATGAGCCGCGACGACGAGAGTGAATAATAAATGCCTCATCATCGGTTTCAATGACACATTGTGTTGTATATATGGCTAATGATAATTACTTATACTATATATACACCGACGACAGATTCATGAATATATGTATGTATAATATGGTATATATAAGAGAGCATCCGGGCTTTAATAACAAACACTTTCGAGGAACAAAGTGCCAGGTACTTTACTTCGCTGCCGCTAGGCTTTAGATTATATTATAATGCAGGCACACGCGAAAACCTCCCGCGCGATATACATATATGCTGCTGCACTCACGAGTGCGCAGTGCAATAAAAAATTTGTCGAAATTTCATACCGCACACGTGAACGCGCGCGGGCCTCTCGAGTGTGTATGTGTATTTTTATAATATATTGCGCTTATCGACGCTAAAAGGACGACGAAGGGGGGAGAGAGGTAATTATTATAATGACTGCGTTATAAAAATTAACGTTTATAGTGCTAGCTGTATACGTATAATAGCGTCGCGTGGCCACATAAAATATATGTACGCACATATAAGAGACTATAATACGTTGTTTTTCTTTTCTCTCTCTCTCTCTCACTCACTGCTCCGCGCGTTTTTTCGTTGTTGCTTGTGGGCGCGCGAGCGCGAGCCGTCACGCAAACGCGCGAGAGAAAAAGAGTAATACGTATATCACGAGAGTGCAAACTCGCTCGTTATTTACGCGCGCCTATATACGAACGTGTATATACGTATGTGTATGTATCATGGAAAAAAAGAAAAAAAAACAGAAAAAAAATTAAACGCGAATACCGGGTAAAAATCGTATAGCGGGGGCAAATATTTCTATTCGACGAGTGCACGACCCCCTGTGCACTCTGTGTACCGTGCCAATAAAAATATTAACTTATATACCCTCGCGCTCGCGATCACGATATAACAATAACAAGTGGTAGTAGGTCAGAGATCGCTGCGATCGCTGTTGGACACGTACATTACAAGAGCACACAAAGAGAGAGAGAGAGAGAGAAAGAGAACTAGACTTCGACAACGACGACGACGACGACGATCACGGCCGGTCTATTTTTCCGAGCCGCGATTCCCCGAAAAACGAGTAGTATAAGTGCAGGCCGCCGCGCGCCGTTACATGTAGTCTAGCGTATAATAAATCATAAGAGGCCTTTTAACATGCGCCAATACACGTATAGATATAATATAATAATGGTAGCTGCACGTAATCGGACATAATCGATACGCTAGAGTGCTTTACGGTAGCAGTCAGCTATGTCTGTGTGCGGTGCAGCATTACGATCAAAGAAAAGTAGCTCAAAAAGTCATATAAAAATATACCATCGATGCGTATTATCTCTCTAATATAATAATTTTTTTCCACCCCCACAGACGGACCCAAGCCCCGTCAGCAGGACCAACTGGACGGCCACGGCCACAGCACGCTCAACGGCCAGGGCATGTCGAGCCTCGGCGAGATCGAGGAGACCACCTCGCTCGGCCTCAACATCGAGCCCTTCGAGTGTCCCGACTTCGACGCCAACCCGCCCGCCCAGTATCGCTGGCTTCATCAGCGGGGCGGCAGCACCGACACCATCGACAATCGCAACAGCGAGGACTCTCTGAACGGCGGCCGTAGGCTCAGACTCGAGAACGTCGGCTGGTCCGACGAGGGCGAGTACCGATGCGTCGCCTACAACGTGATCAACGGGGTCAGGCGGGAGATGCCGAGCGACGTGAGATTCGTGCTTCATGTGATCGGGCCGCCGGAGATACAGTCGAGGCCGAGCGCCGAGACCGAGGACGGAATGTACGAGTCGATCGGCTGGGCCGGCGAGGCGGTGCACAGGCTCAAGTCGAGATTCTGCTCGAGGCCGCCGCCGCGCATCGTCGCCTGGCAGTGGGGCAGTTCCCACATCAGAGCTGGTGAGTAGTTTTTTTACTTCTTTTTAATTTTTTCGGAAATCGATGTAAAAGAGACGCGCGTGGCCGCGACTACACGGGCGAAAGAAAAATTATCGAAAACGTCAGTCAACATCGCAACGCGTCGATGAACTTTTACGTTATTATACATGCGGATATCGTGCGGTTGTATAACTCGCGCGAGTATATATATTATAATGTAAACACGCTAAAATATGAATTGCTCGCGTTCATTCGTTCAGAAAAGAGAGATGCTGTAACGTCGGTTTGGTCGTGGCGAGGGTAGCTTTTCAAACATCGTCACAAATTCAACTTATAAAGTCTATATAGATTCATCGGGCTATTGAATGTTTGCCTTGAGAGATGAATATCGACGTTAATATACGTATAGTCCATCTGTATAGCCTCTATTTATATATTCAACGTATCTGTACATCACCGCGAACATCCTTTTAAAATTATAAGCGTCGGTTTTTTTCGTCAGGGGTATGTACTAATGATTAATTTATCGTACCGAAAAATCGCGCAAGCTTGCGTATTATATAGGCGAGCCACACGCGCGGATAATGGAGAAACGCGAGCTTGCGGCCTTTAAATTCAAAAAAAAAAAAAGGAAGAAAGAAGGGAAATCAAGCATCCGCATTGCGTGCGCGTGCCCATATAAAAAATTACGTGTGTATTATATGCAGTATCAGTCATCATCCACGGAAATCAGTCCAAGTGCTGTGCTGTGCACCCCCTCGAGAATGGAAAATGAGCGTGTAAACTGCCAACTTATATTATATAGGCGCGCTCGGCATGTGCATGATTTTATCTCGCCGCAATGTGTTGCTATACTCCCCCGCGCATACACAGCGTACACACACACACACACACACGTAAAGTCGCGCGCACGTCTGTATGCCAAAATATAAGGGATTATCGATTTTACACAGTCGTACAAGGGCTCGTGTACCACCGCTACTAGTCCAACTATCTCGAGTTTATTAGTGGCACCCACTTTCGCCACGCGCGCATCGAGAGAGCGAGTCTCGGTGCGGCGACCGAAATCGTCTTGAAAAGCACTCGAGAAATCCATTTCCTCGGAGCCGAGCGTATAATATATAATATCCGCGCGCGCGCACCTCTGCTGCTGCGGCTTTTCGTGTTACACATACGTTTGCAAGCTCGCTCTAGCCTATATCTAGACGTATATACATATCGATCTGCATGCGCCGCCGTTGCTGCCGCGCTCTGTGCACACAATCGAATTTTGAGTTACGCGCGCCCCGAATCGACATCTATATAGCCTTCTTTTTGCCTGCACAGAGTACAGTATGCATAAATCGGACACGGTAGCAGTAGCAGCAACAGCGGCGCAAGAAATGTAAAAAATACCTCTCGTCGATTCTTTGGGGGAGAAAAATAGTATATTTTCGATCGACGCAGAGAAACGAAAATGGAAAAAATGTGTATACGCGAATCGCTGATTTACCCGGTAATAAATATGTATTTACGCAGCGATATTACATCGAGGAGAGCGAGACGTAGACGTTTCTTTATGCTTGCGTATACCGCGCGCAGATGCCTGCGACTGTACTCGCAAATCGTTTTTGCGTAGTAACGTTGATAGCATTCCTTCATTATATTTTTTTTCCTCCTCCTTCTTCTTCTTCTTCTTTCCGCTGCGTCAACGCAAAAATGAACAAAAAAAGCGCGCGCGGAAAAATAAATTAGAATGAAGTAAAAAAAAAAAAAAACAATGAGCAACGCGCGCACAGCTTCGCTGTAAGCTGGAGTTCGTTAATTTTCCAACTGTTTATGCTAAACGCAAGCTGAGTAGTGGTAGTAGCAGTAATGGTGTATCTGCGCGAGTCAGTTAGTTAGTCAGTCAGTCAGTTAGTCAGTGGGTTGTTGTTGGGTGTGGGAGTGTGTATGCGCATGTAGCAACTGAAAGAGCTTTTAAACGCGATCGTGTACATATACACACGTACACGCACTAGATTTTGAAAAGCGCAGTTGTGTGCGCGCACTTACAGCACGGGTTGATCGCACGTTGCGTGAAATGCTTTGAAATTAGATGTATGCATATGCGCGCGCGCGTGTGTATGTATGTACGTAGTTTCCCCAGCGGTATATACACTGTATATAAATGCAGCTGCACTGCTGCTGCCGCTATGCGACATTGCCGAGCTGTGCGCAAAGCAGCGTTATGTGCTTGCGTTGAAAACTTTAATTCGCTTCAAAAATTAACCGCACTAGCACACCCGCCCACGCGCAGCTCGTGTCGTCGTTTTCTATCCGTCTCTTTCTATCCCTCTTTCTCTCTCAACTTTGACTATGTTTTAATGGGATGACGGATACACGCACGCACAACTACCAAATAGTCCGCGATACACGTGTATAAATATTTTAAATACGTTAGATAAACGAGTACTTTGTGACTAATTGTCGAGCCATGAAAACGATTTTTTCTTTATCTCGGGCTTCAAAAATTAATACGTCAACACCCGTGCGAGCTTGCATCGTATCTCCTCGTACAAAGCTCGCTGCTGTATACGTGCTGTCGAAATGGTACTGTATACTGTGCAGCAGCGGAAAAAACGCGCCTAGCTCAGCCGAATCCGAAACAAAGGGACTACACTGTGTACTCGATACAAATAAAAATACCCGTGCTCTCGGGCTCCGTTGCACATATCTGCCACTGGATGACGATGATCGCTTATCTCGTACACACACACACATAAACACACACACATCGAGCTTTTATCTCAATGGTTTGACGTGTATGTATACACATATGACGCATCGAATTCGTGTATATGAAAGAGAGTCAAGCTTACGCGCGCTTACGTGTATGCGTTATACATTTGCAGAGAGAGAATGACTCCGTATCTGGGATCGCGACATTCCGTAATATGACCGATCATCGTCCTATCGCACGTGACTTTTAAAACGTTGTATCTCGGCGGTATACGTATACGAGAAAAGCTTATCTTACCGTCGAGTCGTAAAGGGATAACTCATTGCTGCCGGTTATTAGTATTACGATTATTATAATTGTTATTATCAACGTCACGTTTAAAACTTATACTCGTCGTAACAGAATCTCTCGACGTATTATAGCTCGCACGTACATCACCGCGACCAAAGATCCTAATTCGCGATCCCGGCCGAGATGGAAAAAAGTAATGGCAAGAAAAAGGTATATAGGAAAAAATCGAAGAGCTAGTGCTGGGAAAAAAGCGGGGCAAATAAGCTGCCGCGCGACGAGGGAAAGACGTGAAGAACGTCTGCAGTGCGCGTCGCAGTGTGCTCTATATAGTACACAGCGCATAGCGATGTAGGTACGCGTAATCTCGTTATAAATCGCGCACCAGTCACGCAGAATGTGCTCTGACATTGAAATTGTTCGATTCAATCACTGTTTTGCGAGCGGGGAGAGAGAAGTTGGAAGCGAGTAGACGACGAAGAAAAGAGCTGGCTTGGCATGCGAAGGCAGAGGCAGCTCTCCTTACTCTCTTTCGGCAAACTCTTACATTGAAAAGTACACGTACGTATGTGTACGCGAGCAAAGGGATATAATATAGGCGCACGCGGAGGGGTGGTAAAAAAAAGCTCCGCTACTAGGTATATATGTATGTACGAGTATACGCGAGCTCGCTCCGATTTGCAGCTATCTCCCGTATAGATTTTCGGATAGGTGGTCGTGCCTATCGCACTTGAATAAATACTCAAAGACTTCTTAAACTACAATTATTTATTATAAAAATTGAATAAACGTTAGGAATTACAGCTAAGACTCGAGTACAGGAAAAATGCGAATACTTCTAGTGTCGGGCCCGTCGCCACAAGTGTGGGCTAGACGAGGGCTGGAGACAGAGAGAGCGGTCCTTTGACTCCTGTCAA
>CACVKI010145558.1:0-28062 GCA_902732785.1 Trichogramma evanescens | reverse complement strand
CCGGCGCGCTCTCAGCGGCCGGGCTCGCTGGGCGCGAGGCCCAGCTGACGGCGCGACCGGCGAGTGTTCGGTGGCGAGCTTTGAGGCGCCACATAGATACGTAGTTTCTCATTTTCGCTCGAGCCAGGCAAAATTTTCACGCTCCGAAAGTCCGAATGTGCGCTCCTGCGCTGCTACTATTGACGACCTGCACTATATATCAGCTCTCGTACATCGAGGTGCGCACATAGGGCAAAAGTTTGTTCGATCCTTCGTTGCAGTTCCTCGGGCTTATACACATACGTACGCAAACGTGGCCCGATAAATCAGCCGATGATTAATATACGTACACTTGTGCCCGCGGATGTGATCGCCTAGGCGTTCGCTCACACATTATATATATATATGTATAATGTTATATTCGTGTGTGTGACAACTAAACTAAAATAATCTAAGAACCAAGATGTTAGTGATTCGGTGAATTATTCTTTGTACTCTTTGTATTTATATTTCAATCAGCATTTTTTACCACTTGCGGATTTACAATCCGCCATCTGTTGATAAAATTAAAAAATATACAATCAAATATGACACCTTCGTTCAGCTGCTAGCGCAACTTATCTTGTCACAAATTCAAAACGAGTTTTGGATTAATCCTTAAATTTTTTTGTAAAAATACAACTGTTTTTTCACGAAACTTCTAGACAAACCGATTGATACATTTCTAATCGTGCAAACGCATGCTTCCGATTGTTCTATCCAACCTCAGTGTGGTCGTCTAAGATAGCTTTTCAAACGTTGCATTTCTAATCGAGCACAGGCGTGCGTCCGATATAGTTCTATATTGCGCTAGATATCCAATCAGCACTATATCATTATATCGCCTCGAGATTTTTGCGCTCGCGCGGCTCGTGTGCTACAATATATATAAATGTAATAAGTTGTAAATATCGTTACGTGCGTCAAAAGCCCAAGCTTGGGCGCGCGCGAAATTACATTACACGTGTATAGTACATTATAATATGTAATACGCAACGTCGTGAGAACTCTGCACGGAGAGGAGTAGAAGGAGGAGAAATACCTCGACCCGCGCGCCCGATCGTTGTAAATATATTTATAACGTGAAAATGCAACGACTTGTACATACGTATACATACATACACGCGCACATATATATGAGCTCGGCTACAGTATCCTAATACAATTTATTGCAGTTCGCGCGCGGCGACACGCCCTCCGTAACGTAATAATAATCGCTCTCGGGCGCGCGCGCGTGCTAGAGTTAGGCTTCTCTCGAGCGATGCCGAGCAATTTGCTCTCTCTCGCTCTCGAGGCACAACATTTCGCGTGTGCGTGTGTATATGTAGTGCAGCGGAGCCTCAAACACACACGCACAGACACAAACGTATCTATTAGAAACGTTGACATTTAATGATATGACTGATCGTTCTATTTTCTGGCCTTTCCATGTGCAGCTCCGTACAGTCGCGAATACGTATATCGCGCGTATACCTATATAGGTGCAGATATACGTGCACGGCGGCATGATGATAGTTTACCGGGTTTCCTTTCTCTCTCTCCTTCTCTCTCCTATACCCACATATATATACCTATATCCTCGTCGCAGAGTCACAATTCCATGCATGCGCCGCGCGTACACACACCAGCGTGTATATATAGAGGCGAGCGCATATCGTAAATTGCTTCATGCACGCTGGACAAGAATAATTCGAGAAAGTATATACACGCGCGCAGTGACTTCTCCTTCTCTCTCTCTCTCTCTCTCTCTCTTTCTTTTCTTTTCTAAGCGCGCACCTTTCGCCATACGTAGCGCAAAATTTTCTTTCTTTCTCCCTATTTTTTTTTTTTTTTTTATTAGGAGAAAACAATCGGAGCGAAACGATTGCGAATTGTTATTTATAATCGCGCGTGACACACGATCTTTATTACAGAGAGAGAGAAAGACCAGATAGACACGCGTGTGTGGGTGTAATTGTAAGTGTAAATGTGTAACGCCTGTACGTACATATGAATTAGCAAAAAACATTGCGGAGAGAGAGAGAAAAAAAAACGCAGCGGGCATGACGTTTCGATAACGATCGAATACCACACATACGTACATACACATTTTATAACACAGGGCCACATATACACGAGCGATTATATTATGCTGCGCGACCCTCTCTCGAGATCTCGAATTCGAAGGGGGCTGCGGTCGTTGAAATGTTCGGAGACACGCAAATTGCTGGAAATGACTCGATGCTTTTTCGCCTAATTTTGTTTCTTTTTTAAAGCTGTTTGTACAAGCCACTAAATCGTGCGATTAACGAGTAATGATTATCATCGACTCGTGGCGCTCGTTTCCGAATCATTCGTAATTTTAGCTAGGCTTTTACGCAATATCGTAGAGCCATGGCAGCGTCAGACCAGACACTTTTCAGGAATTTCCTCGCGATATACGTAGTTACTACTCCCGCGCACTCGCGTCTCTAATTCGTCCAGCATAAATGAGGAGCTCGTGTATATGTGTGCCTGCGTGTATTGCAGCTTGAGTTTATAATGCGATGCGCGGCACGCAATTACATTGCCCAACGCAGACGCACACAGACATACACTCGAGAGCTTGACTCGCGGCGGCGGCGGCGGCGGCGATGGTCAATTACGTAAATCACGTATTTTATGCGCGCACTACTGCAGGCCTAAAACTCGACGCATCGTCGCTATTATATACTCCGCGCGGCGCTTTATAATACGCATATATATACGTAAGTCGCGAAGCAGCAGCAGCTCTACACGAAAGAAAGTTGCGAGTTTCTCTCTGCATGCCCCGCATGTGCACCGTCGAATTGCAGCAGCAGCCGCGCATTATTAACGCGCGGTGAAAATTTTACCATATAATGCGCCGCGCGCTTTTCGTGTGTATAGCGGCGAATACGAGACACGATGATGCACGCTTCGGAATTTTTCCATCGAACGCGTGCCTCGCGCGAAGTCGAGAGATTCCTTAATCTTCGCGATTTCCCGATAGGCTATATACGATATACATTATAATGTGTTAATACCATACAGATGCAAAAAGCTCGATTATCATGTACTCATGATTGTATTTTTGTCTCGCTCTCCAGGTGAAAGCATAAGCCCGAAGTACGAGGCGCTGGAGCTCGAGCCGATCATCGAGAACAAGATGGCCACCAACTGCTACTGGGCCAAGCTGGAGATACGCGATCTGCAGCGCGAGGACGCGCGACTCTACACCCTCGTGGTGGAGAGCGACAAGGGCCGCGACTCGACGAATCTGCGCCTGGTGGTGCGCGACCCCACGGAGCTCCGAATCATCGCGGCCGCCGGCGCGGTGGGTCTGCTGGTGCTGCTGCTCCTCGTAGCCGTGGCCATCTACTCGTGCATGCGCTCGAGGCGCAACAAGCACCGCGAGTACAGGCAGGAGGACGAGGAGGCGAGCATCTCGGCGGAGCAGTACTACGGCACGCAGCCCGGTACTGGTAATGGACAGCAGCAGCAGACGGCTGGACAGCAGCAGCCCCAGGTGGGACAGGGACAGAACGGTGGCACGAACGGCACGACGGTGCTGGGGGGCCACGGGGTGATGGGACAGCAGCACGTCGAGACCATCGACAGGAATAGCCTGAAGCTCGGGCTCGATCAGCAAACGGTAAGTCGATCACGCATATTGCATTATTTCGAACGAAAAGTCTTTTTTCTATCTATCGCTCTGACTGATGCTGCTGCCAACGCGATGATGTACATTTATGGCTTTTAGCGCGAACTCCGGCGACGGACCGTTTTAAATCTGATAAACTTCGTTACGCGCGTCAGAGTCGGAGCAGAGAGCGAGAAAATCTCCTTACAGCGTGTCTTCCTGCGCGAGTTCATATATATATAGGAGAGAGAGAAAGGACGCAAAAGCTAGTAAGCGCGCAGCATCGAGAGCTAATCGCATTGATAACGATCGATTCGAAGCAACTCGATTAACGCCGCTGCTTCGAGCTTCTCTCTCTCTCGCTCGCTCGCACACTCTTGACTCTTGCCCTCCTCCTCGTTGGATACATATTATAAACTCCGAGAGAGAGAGAGTCGAGGACTCGCTGCTTCTGCTGCTG
The DNA here is from genome assembly GCA_902732785.1 of Trichogramma evanescens. Lineage (NCBI taxonomy): Eukaryota > Metazoa > Arthropoda > Insecta > Hymenoptera > Trichogrammatidae > Trichogramma > Trichogramma evanescens. Next base: position 23,965 of record CACVKI010145558.1, on the reverse strand, counting down.
CTCGGGGGCGGCAAAAGTATACTTTATAATTTGTCCTCCTCGAGAGTTTCGCGCGCGTTGATATATATCGCTTGCCTCGGCTTGCGCGCCGGAGCTTTTGTAGCAATCAACTATATTAATCGGATATATGAACGACTAATTGGATGAACTTATAAACGCACTCGTAATAATGTACGTATATTCGATGCAGCTGAAGTCGCAAAGATTAAATGCGTGTATACGTTAAGCTAATACATGTCGTCGGGAATAAGGAAGAGAGACAGAGAAAGAGAGAGGATGTAGTTTATCGAGAATCGAAACGAAGACAAAAAAGACAGCGAGAGAGCGAGACAGAGAAGTAAGAAATTGGTAGTTTTTCTTCTTCTTCGTTTTTTTTGTCGTCGTGAATGGAGGACGCGCGAGACACTTGTCTGCATTAAGAATTCGAGCTGGGGGGGCTACATACTCTGCGCGATAGCTCGGGCGGGTGTGCTTCTTTCTTCTCTCTGTCTCACTCGGGCGTTCGGGGGGAAAATTCGTCCATTTGTAGCTTGTCAAATTCGATCGAGTGTGTTCTATACATATGTAACTTGCGCGTGTGTCTTCTTTACTTGTCTCTCTCTCGCGCGCGCGTGCGTCCAAAAAATAAAAAAAATTTCTCCCGGCATTGATAGTCGCGAAGAAAAAAACAAAAATATAATATAGCTTAAAGAAAAATGATTTATACTTCTCGCGAGGCAGTGCGGGCGATATTATTATATTTCGTACACGTTATTATAATATGTACAAACAAAAAGGAAAAGGAAAAAAGATGGATCCACCGTTCCGGAAAACGGCTGCGAGCGAGTCCGTACATATATGACTAATGATGTATTCTCATTGTAGCACCGGTATAGAGAGAGAGAGATGGTATGTGCGCCTGTTTGCGTCGTCGTATACGTGTACGCGCTGATTTCGCGCTAAATCATTTTTTCTCATTTTTTATTCAAAAGCTGTAGCAGCTCGCTGCGGCGGCGGCGTGCTATACACGCATTGTGCATACGTTAAGAGAATTGCTCGCGACATTCCGAGAATAATTTGCGCGACGTATGCGTCATCCTCTACATGTATAGCTTTCGCTTAAAAAAAAAAAAAACAAAAACGACATCAACGCTAATTCGCTTTTGTTCATTTTATCGTGTTCACAGATACAGCGCCAGCACATAGTCAATCAGCAGCAGCTGCAGCAGTGCAATCTCAAGAGCGCCCTGGTGCAGAACAGCGGCGGCATGATGGGCGTCTCGGCGGGCATGTATCCGCGCAAGCAGCAGTCCAGCAGTCTGGCGAGCAGCAACAACACCACCACGACCATGAGCGGCGGCGGTGGCAGCCTCGTGGGCATCGGTGGCCTGGCGGTCATGTACGATTACGATCAGATAGCCTGCAAGTCGAGGCAGGCCATGAGCCCGGAGGCGCTGAAGGTGCGCCGCGCCCCGGCCGTGCTGCAGCCGCCGACGATCGTCTGATACGAAGAGGGCCGCTTCGCCGTGTTCTACGGCGCCGAGCCCGTGGCTCGGCCTCCTAGTCTAGGGCCGCTCTGCGCCGCCACGATCGACTCGATCGATTAGATTGCTAAACGAAACGAGAGATGGTGAACAGAAAAAAAATAAATAACATAACGCGAAATAGAAAAAAAAAAGAAAATTGAAGAAAAGGAAAAAAAGAAAAAGTTAAGCTATAGCAGCGGATGTCAACAACAACAACCACGACGGGGGACCCTCCCCCCTCATTTATTGAGAGGAAGACGGAAAAGAATACTCGACTCTTTCGTCTTATCGTTTGCTCCTTTTTTTTTCGCGAGCGACCGCAGGACGATGACCAGTATACACACACACACACGTATACACACGCACGTATCTCTTAGCCGCTGCTGTGCACATACAACACAGCCCGTATACCACTTTGACGCGTACGTATACTCTTTACGATGCAGAGTAGAGCAACGGCAGCAGCTACTTGAAAGAGAGATAGATAGAGGAGAGACAGAGAGAGACCCCAGAGGGGCTTATCTGATGGCTGATGAAAATTTGCACGGGAAACGAGACTCGCCACACATTTTATACATACATACATAGAGGAGAGCAACAACGACTACGACGACGACGACGACGACAAAAAGCCGGATTTCTCGTTACAACGGCTCACGAGTTCCGCGTTTAAGTCACATACACACTCGACACACACGAGCACTCCGCTACACGCGGACGCCCTTAGAGAGATAAACTTTACATTTTTACCCTTTTATCTACTCTCTATCTCCTCTTCTCTCGCTCTTTTTTCACCTCTCCTTCTCTTTCTCCGTGAGTGTATGTGTGTGTCGCGAGAGCCTCAAGAGCACAAACTGCATGTACGCGTCCATGATCCGCGCGTGTGTGTGCGCGCGCGAAAAAAAAGAAGTTTTCGATGTTCGAGCGATAACGTTTTTATCTCTTTCATATTACGTTGCGAAGTCGCTCTCCTCTTATCCGAGTGTCTCACACACAAAGCTGTTGGCCCTCTTTCACCCATTAACGCGCGGCTGCGTATCTTTCCCTCGCTCGCTGCGTATACATACACACTTCTTTTCATGCTCGCCGACAAATTGGAATATTTGAATTTTTTTCCCGCGCACAAATTGTAAAACGCGCACACCATATAGCCACAAGCAGCAACGGATGCTATTGTAATATTCCGTATAAGCGATGGATAAAAATCGTTAATCGGTGGTTAACACACTTCTATATGTATATTAAATATTTATGCATTATATAGAAAGATAATTTTACCACGATATGATAGCTGTACATGTGTGTGTCTGTGTAAAGTAACGCCCGAACAAAAGAGAGAGAAAGAGAGAGAAGAAACGGGCAACATAATGGATACTCTAGAAATACGTCAGTTTGAGAAGTCGGACGGACTCGCTCGAGTTCTTGTAAATATAGTGAAAACTGGGCTATCATTACACACAAAAGGCGTACGACTAAGACGACGACGACGACGACGACTACGGGGACTGCTGCTCCGCTGTGGCCTACTGCGCTCGACTAAGCGTCCAGTTGTGTTGTGTATGTGTTGTTTAAAAACCGCAAACTAATTTCGCGTTGTTGTACTCGCGCAGCGCAAGTCTTAGCAGTCGCTAGAGAGAGAGAGAGAGAGAGAGAGAGAGAGAAAGAAAGAAGAGCAACGGTATATATGTGCGTTTAAGCGCGAGGTATCTGGAAATTCAAGTGTAGCATGTATAGAGAGAGAGAGAAAAGTATTATGCGATACAATACGTTGGCGAAAAGAGAAAAACTTTGCCGTCGATAAAACGGCTGCTGCCGCTGCGACTTTTCATCAGAACACGCGAGCTGGACAATGCGCGCCGAGCGAGCGACCAAAGAGCGAGAGAGAGAGAGAGAGAGAGAGAATCGGTAAAGAAGAAGAAGAAGAGGGATGGAAAAGAAAACAAAAGCTGCTGCGGGATGAAAAGTTGGCAAAAGGCCGAGGAAAAGAGAAGTTTTCTTCTTCGGCGATAACGGCGTACACAGTGGAAGAAAGAGAAAGAAAAAAACCAATTGTTGTTCCACAAGGAGAGAGAGAGAGAGAGAGAGAGAGAGAGAGAGAGAGAGAATCTTTGGGCGTATAAACGCGCGCGAAATGTATAAACGCGAGAGGTGGGCATCCGGCTATAAGAGCGACACATACACACGTGACACCGGTTTTCGGTTATTGCACGTGCTACCACTGTCCAGTATTAAACTGGACTTTCTTCAACTCAACGAAGAGACAACGACGGCGACGACTGCTCCTTATCGAGATGCAAGACTCGTTTTTAGGGAAAAACTTTTCGCCACCGCTGCGTACATATATAATAATAACATTATATATAAACGCGTCTTTGTCGTCGTACTTGTTGTTGTTGTTGTTGTTGTTGTACTTGTCGTCTCGTGGATGGCGCATAGTCGCACGTTCATTCCTGCAGCGCTACGTAACTATATATGCAATACATAAAACGGCAATGACGAAAAATCTTTTTCTGTTTTCTTTTACACTTTTTTCCATCTCTCTCTTTTCTCCTCGCCCCCGCACTGCACAAACGACGGATTATCATTCTCAAGTTGTAACGTTTCTGCTGCTGCTACTAGGCGCAATAAACTTTGTCAACTGTACGTGTGTGTACGTGTGTGCGTGTTTTCCTTTTCTGGTACTTCGAGGCTGCTCTTTTACTTACATACTCTCTGTGCACAAGTACGTGAATGTGTGTGTGCGTCTCGACGCATATTTAAATGTATTTATCCGTGTGTGACTCGACGTTTTTCGAGCGACATTTTTTATTTTTTAAAACGAGGCTTTACTTTTTCTTCGGTTTTTTTTTCTTCGTGTGCTATTCTCACGCGGTGTGCATGAAAAATGACAAAAAAAATGTATACACGAACGTTATATACATAAATATATATAGAGTATATTATACGAAAAAAAAATATGCATGTACATGAAAAACTCGACTCCGACGACAAACATGAAAAAGGTCGAAGCCGAGTCTAACGATTTTTCATTTTTTAAGGACGAATATTAATGTGTGTGTATCTGTGCATTTTAAAAGGAGAAGAATTAGTCTTAATTATCCTAGATATAACGTAAGCATACGAATTACCGCGAACGATACGTTTTTTTTTAATTCCAACCGAATATTATACGATTTGATGATTACCGTTTCTGTTCCTGCGATTTGTAATTAATTAACCCGTTTCTTATGTCTTACTCCTTTCTCACGCGACACATTAGCGCGCGCGTGTGTGTGAGATGCGTTACAATACGATGTATACAATTAGGATTATTATGTTGTTATTTCAAATGTATATTTTTTTCTTTGAAGCTTATAATATAATCGAGAGAAACTGTTGAGTTATTTTACATTTTTAGAGATGAAAAATGGAAAAATAATGAGAGAGATATGATGATGCTGGTGAAGGAGAGATGGTGAAATTTTATTTTATCAAAACCCGATATCGAAAAGTGTATAGTCTTTAAGAATTCATTCGATCTAGTTAAATGATAAGTATTCCGTAAGTGATAAGCGATAAGCTATTCTATTATTGTAATTAATGTTATTATATGCTAATTGTGTACGAAAAAAAAGAATCAACGTTTTTTTTCTCTTAATTATTAAACGATGTATAGTATATAAAAGAAAGAATTCCCAAAGATATAAGTAAGTTTAAGTACGGGCGTAATTGCCAGAATATTAAGACTTGTTAATAAAAAAAATTACGCGAACGATGCGTATACAATATATATATTATTTTGTTCATATATTAAATTAACGTATGTATGCTTGTATTAAATAAAAAATATCACAATTATGAATAACGTAACAATGACTCCATTTTTCTTTCATTTCCCAAATGTTAGCGTTAAATAAGAGCAATTCTCAAAGATTTCATGCATACAATGATTACGGGGGGTCATACCAATTGATATACGAGCCTCAAGGGCTTCGTTTAATTTGTTTGATACAGATCGTTAAACATCAACACTATTGTCGTTTATTATGTAAACTCAACACAGGAGAAAATTGTAAAACCGAACTTTTTGTGTATAACACGTAAATAACGAGACAATTTTGTTAGTTCAATAAATCTCTGTTTTATGTGCGAAACGTAGCATCGTTTGTTTTTGTTTCTTAATTACTCGCCATAATTGACTCGTGACTTTATATAATTAATCATTTTCAAAGCTCAATTTTGATTATCCGTTATACTGAAAGTCAGCCAAACAAAATGCATGCGAAAAATTCACCACGAGTAACAATATAATTAACTAACCTCGAATGACGGTTAAAAAAAATCATCTTCGATAAAACACTTCGTCACAAGTGAGTTCTAATCACCACTTCACTTTAAAATTGTACATGTTTACAATTGAAAACCCGTGAAAAACTATGATCCAAGATCGCGAGTGCCAAAATCTCGTAACTTTGAGGCCACCTGTGCGTGCCAGTGGCGACTTTGCTCGCAGTCATAGCAGAGACCTGTAACGGTCGCGCCGGTTTTACGCAGTTCGCGCGCTTACCTACGCGACGAAACGACGACGATATCCGCGTGGCGCCACTTACCGCAGGCGATGTGTTGATATCCACGCGCCGCTCGGCGATTTCGGAGACAACATGACAAGTTGTACACAAACCTCGTATTCGTACGTTTAGCAGATTGCACACTGAAAGTGTAAAAATCAACTTTTCCGGTACAAAATGACTTACTTAAGCTCGTGGGAGGAATTCGAAAAGTGCGCCGAACGTCTGTACTTGCAGAATCCGATGAAGGTAAATAATGCAGAGTGCCAGTGAGCGAGTTTTACAAGCCCTGCTTTTTGTGAATTGAATATTCAATCCTTTTTTTATCGTTAATTTAGGCCAGATACACGATGAAATACTGCCATCAAAAAGGAGTTCTTGACTTCAAGATCACCGATGACAAAACGGTAAGCATACTGTTTTCTTTGGAGCATAACCTAAACTACTTTGCACATATTTGCAAGAATAAGTTTGTTTTCATTGTCATGAATTACAAATAACAAATTTATAATCTTTTAAATGTATCATTTGGATTTTGCAGTGTCTGCAATACAAGACTGAAGTTGCCCAAGATGTAAAGAAAATGGAAAAGTTTATTAAAAACTTGATGCGACATATGGCATCAAAAGAAAACTAAAGTGTAGGTTTGTAAATAAATAAAAGTGTAGTTTTGTAAATAAAAACTAATGATCGTCAACTTTTGTGCAAAGAAAAGTTGTGTCGCCGTACTGCTACTTCTGTTCTGTAAACACTTTTCTTAAATCCTACTTGAAAGTTAAGTCTGTGTCAAGTTAAAAAGTTTGTTTTGTATTATATGCACATATGATCATCATTATCAACAAGTCATTTTGCATCCAAATTGCATCAATTGTGATCACTTCTTATTAGATTGTGCAATATATGCATAGAAAAGAGATAGTTGTACTCATCCTGAAACTTTTGATACATTCGAACAATTGTCTTGAGTAATAATAACTTTTCAAACTCTCTTTGACAAATTAAAAAATGAAGAATAATTTATAGCCTCCATAGAGAATGTTATATAGAGCATGTATAGATTGTAGATAGATCTCTTTCTGTAGATACATTGTTACAAAAGAATGCTTTCAATTTGATACATTTGAAGCAACAAAATATGAATAATGTAATACAAAGAGAGAAAGAAATGTATATTTGTGCAAGAAAATTTATAAGTTAGCAATGAACAATGATTCTGTACAATCTTCAGCTTATTTTGTTAAAATAATATTTCACAAAAGATGATAGAGATGCTTAATGCAAATTTTTATTTTAATAAATTGTGGAATGTGTTAAAATTGCTGATGTTTTAGAAAAACATTGCTTGATTTTTGTCATTAGATTTTTTATTGTGGTACATTGTTATTTATTTTAGTTTTCATTGGAAACCTTTAAATATACTATTTTATAATCTATTACATATATCATGATGTATTAATAATGTACTTGCTATGATAATCATAGCAACATTTTGAGATCTTTTAACAAAACAATTTATTTCTTTTTAAAACTTTTTTACCCAAAAGAAAAGTTAAAAACAAAATTAAATATAAAAAAATGTATAAGCTTAAAATTTTGGAAATTTTATTTATCAAACCTACAAACAATAAACTAAAATTAAAAATTGGTTTTTAACAGAACAATACAAATCAGAAGTCAAATGCTTTGGTAGGAATTGAATAAATGTACTTTGTACAATCTAATTTAATATATTTCAATAACTTTTTGTGTGAGTATAAATTTTTTTTTTCAAGGTGTAAAACTTTTTTTCGTAAATAAATATACAATATGTGCACATGAGGTCCAGCAGTGTAGAGACTATCCTCTGGAGATTACTTTGGTTTGGTTCGACGTTTTCGCGTTAATGTGCTGTAACAGAAATTTTTACGTCATTAAAAACCATAACATGGATGAATTCGTATTGTTCATGCATATATTTCTTTGAATAAAGAAAGCGAATACCATAGAAGCATCGCTTACTATCCGACGTTAAAGACATGCGCGCGTTTTCTACTCTACCGGCCTCAGCCGATAACTCGCAAAAACCGTAATTCCCCTAGACATGAAGACTCTCTCTTATGGAATTCTACGCGCTCATATAGCAGCGAGAAATAATTTCTCATCGAGATTAATTAGCGAGAAGCGCCTCGGAAACCTTAAAAATTCTCACGTTTTTTTTCATTCAACGAGAAGTGAAACTGTACGGACTTCTTTTGTTTTCTCTCTTTCTTTTTCATCGAGTATACTTACGAGATCATTGGTTGTAGAACGGCGTCCAACGTCGCATCGCCCTTCGTAAAATCTTGCTTTGAGGTATCAGAAGAAACTTTATAATATCCGTCTTCGTCTAATTGCCTTTGCGTCTGTATGTATGGCAAAGAAAATTTCATTTTACTAACTTTTTTTCTCTCGCGCATCGTACGTAAATTTTACTTTTTTTTTTATTTATCTAAAGCGGTGTCTAGCTAATTAAATACAAACAGATTAAAGTAAAGGAAAAAAAGAAGTTGCTATACATTAAAAAGTCAGACGAATGAAAACAAATTAATTCTCCACATAAATGATTCGCTGCTTTTTTTTTTTTGTTGAAAAATTCGACGCTCGACTCCATGGCAAATGCCAACTTTTTTGGACGCGCACACACAGACGTACTACCAGCGGGGAAAGTTATAAGCGCCAGGCGCGCGCCTCGTTAGTATTTCATTACTTTTGGAACTGTCACAAGTGCATTTTAATATTTCAACTTCAGTTTTAACTCGACTCGGGTGTCGAATCGCATCGAGAGACAAATTGGACCAATAATCAAATATATTGTGTGCCGTCTTAAAATTTGAATGAATATATAACAGCGAATGAAGTACGAAAGAGAACAAACTAGAAATTAAAAATTCGTATACATAAGCTAACAACTACCAAAAAGTCAGAATTCATTCTCCAACTAATGAAATAAACTAAGAGCTATGAAACATTAACTAGTAGAACGAAACATTTATTATTAGTAATACGTCAAAGTCAAATATCTATATCTACGACAAACAAAAAGACAAAAAAGGAAAAAAAACTGCAAACGCAAAGGAAAAAGTCAAAGCCACTCTTAAAAAGTAATGTTAATGCTGTTTGCTTATGTTGCCCATTACACCAATGACGGAATAGATCGGGGTAGCCGTACGGGGCGGGTTTGCTTGGTGCTGTCGGCGCTGCTAGAGCAGCAGCTCGAGAAGTCCTGGGTGGTGCTCTCGCCGAGGCCGCTGTCCAGGGGGCTGCAGATCGGCCTGCGGCAGCCGGCCACGCTGCTGGTCCTCAGCGACGACGACGAGCTCGACATCTTGCGGGTCGCGTACAGCGACTGGTGCTCGAGTCGTCCGCAGGTCGAGCGCGAGGAGGAGCCTCCACCGCTGCGTCTGCTGCTGCTGCTGATGCTTTGCTGCTGGGGCATCATCATCAGGTCGGCGACGGCTAAGGGTACGCCGACGACGCTGTGACTATCGCCGCCGCCGGAACGACCACCGCCACCGCCTGGGCCTACGGCGTGACACTGGTAGGCCGTGCGCCGGTCGCGCTTCACCGAGAAGCCGACGCCTCTGGAAAAAGGACGCGTCGTGCGACGAAAACGAATGAACAATTCGCATCGCAACGTCGGCCAACGTCAATTCAAGCCTGTCTCTCTTTATCTTTGTTAAATATTTTGTTCTATCGCGATTTTTTTCTCTACTTTCTCTATAGTGATCAATTACTTCATTTACTTTACTATTTTTTTTTCGTACGATATCGATAGAGATGAATGATCGACGACGAGACAAAGTGTATGTTATAAAAAGAGTTCAAAAAGAGAAGAGATCCGAACCGATTCATACACAGCAAATATAGCAGCACGGGGAATTATATGACATACGTGCGCCCGCACACGAGCGAGCGGATTGCAAAATTTTCAATTTTCGCCCGGTGAAAGATTAATGCATTGATGAAGTGCTTTTCTTTTTTCTTTTTTTGGTTTTCGTTGTAAAATTCGAATGTATTTGATCGAGCGGTTTGTCTATTACTCGCGCGAGGCTCGAATTTTATGCGATTGAATCGACGAATTTTCTGCCACGATATGATCGTCCCGTAAGGCTTTTGTTTTATGCTCGTCGATGAATACACATATATTTCATTGATTTGAATATTATATAATGGACCATACATATAAAAGGGCGGGTGGGGGGTGAAAAATCCAACACAATTCAAATAATAACACAAGTGCGTATTCGTGTGCGCCGTGTTTTTCGGCTTTGAAATAAATTAAGTGATTTATTTGGGGACTTGTGATAGTTTTTTTTTAATCTTTTAATATCCATGCTCATGAAAAAAAAAATTAATATCATATATGCTTGGTGATTATCAAAGTCGTTACATACATGCTCATATCGTGTACACACGGGCTTTACCATAAAAATGTAGAAAAATTAAAATATAATGCTCATAAATAGATGATATATATATGAATATATGTGTGTGGCGATTTGTGTATGATCGTGTATAATGACTTATGCGTGTGTATATAATAAAATTAAAATATCAAGTAACATTAAATTAAAAATAAATATTTGGAAAGGCATGCATGAGCTTCTTGCAATAGTAAAAAATGTATATCGCTACATGATTTTTTATGTATAAAAATCTCTCGAAAATGTTTACGATCAAGCGTTGTAAAAAAAACAGCATGTAATAAATAGCACCACGAGATAGATAAAACTATTGCGTTTGAAGGAGAAAAAATTAAAAGCATAATTGATCTCGAGAATCGGAAGCATTTTCGAGCAAACGCCGGCAACCAAGAGTGTCATTTTTAAATCATACATCAAACTTACAACATTTTCAACGTTGCAACGTGTATGTCAATCGATTGCACGAAAAATCCCTACGTAAATATACAGTAACTCTACATTGTGCTCTCAAACATCTTAAGTGAAAAGTCATCGATTATTAAATCGCGCGTAAATCTCTAACGTAAAAAGTGACAAGCCATTATTTTTGATTATAATATAGATTATTATTCAACTTCATCACGATCAGGCACTTGATCTATAATAAAACAAGATCGAATAAAACTTTCGATCAATATTACCACGATCGATGCGTCAAGATTCAAGTGTTATAAAATCCCAACGGTTTTCAGTCCTTGTATTCATTTCCAAGCTCGTACGCGGGCGCTAATCATTGGAATTCGCGCAGTGGCACTGCACTGCGCGCAACGAGTATACGCGGATTTTTTTTTGTCCTCAGCTGCCTTCTTCGGTGCTGCAGTCGACTACTCCGCCGCGAGAGCTCAACGACCAAAAGTAAAAAAGGCACTTGTGCGCGCGGAGCGTACATATAAAACAGTCTTTGTGCGTATGTGTCAGCATCGAATGTCTAATTGACGAGATTATACATGTATACACTCGATCGGTCTTACTCACGCGTACATTGCGCTCGTGCGTGCGCGTGCATAAATAAAGATCGTCGCAGCTTTGAAAAGTCTTTGATTCATCGGAATTGCTTCGGAGTATTGCACTCGACGACGATCGTCTCTCGTCATATAAAACGAGCTCGATCGTGTATACAGTACGATAAATAATTAAACTCTCGCTTCGATCATCGAGCAGTTTCCACTGCACTTGTGTGACTCGAGTAAATAAGTATGATAGTGCAACTGTGCTTGTGTGAGTGCGTGTGTGTAAGTGTGTACGTGTACGTGAGTAATACGACGAATGAGATGAAAGGTGACTAAAAAAACGTTTAAAAAAAAAAATAAAAAAAGAAAGTAATCGTGATCAAACTATGACTACCGAGCCGGTATCGTCGTCTCCATTGGGCGGCGAATGACTACTACTAGTGTGCGAGGGCGGCAGCCTACTGGCATTGTTAGACACAGCAGTAGCGGCCGCCGACGACGAAATTGTCTTGAGATCATCGTACCTAGTGGCCGGTGAGCCGTTCGGGCCCAAGTCGTCGTGGTCGAGGCGCGAATTGCTCGCCGCCAGGCCGCTCATCGAGTGGCAGTGCATAATCGGCAATCCGTGATGCTGATGCTGATGATGCTGATGATGATTGTGTTGCTGCTGCTGCTGTTGAGACTGCTGCGAATGATGATACATGGGCATCGGCTGATAATGATGATTGTTGTGCTGCTGCTGATGGTGCAACATTTGCTGATGCTGCTTCTGTTGATTCTGCTGGTCCGGCTGACCGTTGTGCTGCTGCTGCTGCTGCTGCTGTTGCTGATTATGATGATGATGATTTTGCTGTTGGCTGGGCGCCGGGGGCGGTGGCGTCTGGTGATGCTGCTGCTGATGGTGCATCTGCTGCTGCTGGCGATGATGGGCCATCTGCGACTGCACCACCGTGTAGGCGATCTCGCGCCTCTGCTGCTCGCTCATGCCCGACGTGTCGACCAGGCCGAACTCCAAGTGCCTGTTGATCATTGACACACGGTCGACTTTGAATTAATCGCGATTCCCAAAGAGAGACGATATATTTCCTTTGACTCGATACGAGTGGTATAGACCTGAGCGTAAATGCGTACACGCGCGCAAAAGGCACAAAGATACATAGAGAGCGAAGAAAATTTCTGCAACTTACTTTCTCAGCTCATCCGGCAGCGGGTGCTTCGACGATGGACTCCTGTGTTTGCTCCTGTGTCTCCTCCTTGGCTCGGTTGTGCTGATCTGAAAACGGTTGTACGTTCGGGTATATACGTAATTCCGAGAGAGGCACGCAAAGTTTTCCAACGATTAAATATTGTTAAACCTTGGCTGCCTTTATCTCTCTATATATAATGTGTACTCTATCATCTCGAGAGTTTATAAAGCGCCCCGAGTTGTAAACAACACTGCAGTTTCTCGCGCGCGTATTTACATCGTAACTTTGCTATCTGCATCTATATGTATTATATAATGTGTGTATGCGTTAGATGTAGATGCGCGTAAGGATATGTATATACGCCAAGCAAGCACGAATTCGACTGCAGCGTATAACGAAAAGCTTCGAGCTTTTATGTTACGTTATATGTGTATATAAAAGACAAATATTATATGTATATGCTTGTATATACTCACGACTGCCCTCTGGATTATTTCACCCTTTCTGCGCTGAGCCTCGCGCCACTGGGGCGCCGAGTCGACCATCTCGTGCCTGCTGCAAAAAGATAATGAACGCGCTCGATGCAGTTTTTAAAAATTTTTCATTCAATTTATAATATAATTTATATCGAGGTCACCATTTTTTCGTATCAATCAAGAGTATTGTATCCTCTTAGTTAGTATAAGTTATAACGTACCTGGAATGTCGGGAGCTTCTGTGCCTCCTGCGATGCTTTCTGTGGCCGGACTTTTGCGTGGAGCCGCGCGACAGCTGCGACTCGCAGTCGGACTGTCGATTGTGCTTGCGATGGCCGCGGCTGTGGCTGCGGCGACGACCGTGGCCGCCACCGCGACTGTGACTGTCCACCGAGCTCTGGCTCTCCACGGAGCTGCTCCGACGATTCAGCCGGTTCAGCAGCTGTAACGCACACCAATGCACGAGACACAGATGAAAACTTAATTTTTGCACGAAACGTCCATATAATTAATTCGCTGGGCGCACGTATGTACGCACGTGCACGCGAGATAATGAAATATTTTCAATTTGTGAAATTAACCGAGTGGAATACTCGTTGCACTCGTGTCATATTTTGCGGTAGAGAATGTATAATTACACCGAAACGCGTATTTGTATATTTTTATACTCTTTCACCGTAGTTGCAGCGAACAAAATATTTACTTAACTTAAATAATTATATGTAAACCAAATTTATCCAACTCAATTATCTCTCATTGCGAGAAACATAAAAAATTGTCGATTAATTAATATACAAATTCGTGTGAATGACTTACCGTCGAAGCTGCTCCGCACGACCTCACGGATCTCGGACTGGACGACGTGTACAGACCCCTGGGCTGGCTCTGGGTCCAGGGCGCGCTCCTCGTGCTTCTCGGGCTGGGATTCTGATTGTTGCGCGACGCGACGCTGCCCCCACCGCCGCCGTGCGCCAGGCAGTTCTGGCTCTGGCCCATCTGGCCGCCCTGATGATTGCCCTCGACGTAGCCGCCGACCATCTCCTGGCCCTCGACGACTCGGCGCTGGGCACGACGGCTCGGCATGCGGGTGAAGCTCGGCTGCGCCATGCGCCTCATCTTCGTTCGTGCAATAATGTGACATTTTGAGAATCATCGTCGTTATTGTAATCTTAGTATGACGCGAAATAGTGCGCGTGCAAATTGTGCAACTTTCCAGCGTGACGGTAGTAGTCGAATTCATCGGGTGTGTCCAAGAGACAGAGAATTAGCGCACGCGGGCTCGATGCCAGAAAACGAACTTGCAAAAAGTCCCAAATGAGCAATTTGGAAATTCTCTCACGCGCGAAGCTCGTTAGGACAACAATAGCCGCCGTACATACGGAAGTAACGAACTAGTGGCATAGTTCACTTATATAGCTTTGCACAATGTGGCGCGTATATATATAGGCGAAATTATGCACAAAAAAAAAAGAAAATGAAAAAGGAAGAAAAAGAAAGAAGAAAACCAACCTGTTGCTGCTTGTCGCTGATGGCCAAGCCGGAGACGCTGGTCATCGGCGGGCTGTAGGAGCGGAAGCGCGAGTACGGGCTGAGCGGCGGCGGCCCCGTGGCCATCAGCCGGAAGAACGCCTGGTGGTCGATGCAGCAGCGGAAGAGGTGACGGCAGGCACCGCGCGACGGCGTCTCGAAGCCGTGCGTCCGGTCGGCCGAGTTCTTCTCGCTCACTCTCAGCATGAAGTACTTGCCCTGTAGGTTGCACAAGCACACACATAGTGCATGGAATCAATGCATGAATGGGGATGTAAGAGAGAGAAAAAAAGAAGCGACAGAAGGAGGTATACGAGGGAAAGGAGTCCATATACTGTTATAAGGTAACCATAAATTGGTTTGTAGCGCATGTGTCGGGTGACTCGAGCTGCAGGCTGAAGCACGCGACATGCGACACCCTCTCGCTCTCGATATTACGTGTGCGCAGCCGAAAGTCGAGATTTTCTGTATGCGTGCAACGATCCTTGTTACATTGTATCCTACATAAAGGCGAAGAGCACCGATCATATGTGCTATACGCGACGAAAGGTGTGCACTGGGCACGGAGCACAACTCGATCAAGCCTCTATACATACTATATGCGTAGGTATACGTGTGTACCTGGAATTACGCTCTAGTTGCCGCGAGTTCGCTCTCTCATAATGTCGATGTATAGTATCGCGCCAAAGCAGAAGCTGTTTTATTTATATACATAATCAAGAATCAGGCGAACGAATTACGCGCACGAGCTCAGGATTACAATCGAAATTTAAACAATTAAAGCTACCAGTTCAAATTTTTGTCACTTGTTGCATGTAATTGACGTAGATAGTTGATCGTTGAGGCCTCAAAAATATGTACGCGGAAACAATGAATACTTTCATGAGTATTTTTCCTGTAGCTATTTCTATATCACGACTCTTTTCGTGTTTTATCTTGCTGAAATCATTCAAAAATGTTCTCTGGGTTTCTATTAGTTAGGGTACATAAAAAATGTTTAACGAATTTTTGTTATGTGATGTTGTAAAACTTGCTATCGCATTTTAATTTTTATAAAACTAGTTCACTCTCACGCTCCGAAAAAGGAATTTTTTTATTTCTCATTTCTCCGTAATAATTATATCATGGATAAAAAAATTCATTAGACATAGTAAACTCAATGTAATTTCTTTACAGATATAGTTATAATGACTGTATATAACAGGTGAACAACTGTAACAATGAATAAACTCAGTTACATCTGAGTTTCCACCTAAATAGGTCGATGTATCAGTCGGCGAAATCTTGTGGAGTAAAATATAACTAGTGGCAACATTTGTTGCTAAAGCTGAGCGAAATATGGTTATATTTTTATTTTTTCATATATTTTAATATATGACTTCTCAAGTGGCCTAAATACCCAAATAATATTTTTTTTTCTTTGCATTTTTACGTGAGTATTTCTATCTCGATCTAGAAAATCAGAAAGATTTCGCCCTCGCGTCAACTCGAACGACAACTCGACACGAGACAATTCGCCCGTGGACAACTCGAATACGCGACAAGTCGACATCCAAAAAAACAAAAATTAAGTAGATGTAAAAAAAAATTTATTAATAATAGAATGTGTAAAAAAAGAGTAGCAATAAAGTAATGCTACTTAAAACACGACATATAATATAATTGTCATCAGTTCAATGGTAATTGAAACACGACATAAATATTATATAAAACAATTAATTTTTGCTCAGTAGGGGTACTCAAAATACGGCATATAATATAATTGTCATAAGTACAATGTTAAATACCGATACACAAGTAATACCGATCGAAAAAAAAAATTCCTTTTTTTCGAAGTCCAGTTGTCACCAGGTTGAGCTATCAAGAGCGAGTAGTCGCACAGAGCATTCAAAGGTCGACTTAACGCGGGGGAGAATCGGCGCGCTCCTATCTAAAGCATCTTATAGATTTAAACGCAATTCTGAAGACATTTCTGAAGACGTTAACGGATGATGAAACTGGTTTCTGATTCATTTAATCCTCCAGATACATCAATTTTATCATTTAGGTGTAGGTTCAATGTATTAATACAAAAATTCTGATGAATATAACGCGAGGATCCCCTAAACAGTTTAAGGGTTGGAAGAGGGGTGAAAAATGATCGTATCGATTCCAAAATTTATACAGCACATCTTCGGGTCGCTAGAAAGGCACCATAAAAATGGACGCAATCGGTTGAACGGTTATTGAGATATCGTGTTTACAAGGCCGTTCTGTTTTAACAATAGTAGGACTTCGCTTCGCTCAGCTAAATAAAATAGTTCGGTATTGCCCTGAAAAATCCGTTTGTTATTTCATAGTCTATTCAACGTAGAGTTCTTACATATCTCAA
The DNA here is from genome assembly GCA_902732785.1 of Trichogramma evanescens. Taxonomy (NCBI): domain Eukaryota; kingdom Metazoa; phylum Arthropoda; class Insecta; order Hymenoptera; family Trichogrammatidae; genus Trichogramma; species Trichogramma evanescens. The sequence continues at coordinate 6,921 of CACVKI010145558.1, read as the reverse complement.
TAATTAATATAATGATATAGTTTTGTTTCGCTTACATTGATAACTTTGAAATAAAATGGTTTGAAAAATATTATATAAAGCTACCTACACAGAAAGATAGCAAAGGTATAGAAATGTGCTCGATCTTTTGTTTACATTAAGCATCACATGTATGTAGGTACGACCTCTCCGTGTGTTGCCCAGCTCAGTATTTTACTGCGCGTGCCATTGCTCTACGCTACGCGGAGGACTGTGTCGCGAAACTGACCGAGTATACACATGGCCCTCTTCTCAGACACACAGTTTTTCGAATTAAAGAAACCACAGAAGAGTAGTATTTGCCAGTATTTTCTTGTTCAGTTTGATTTGTGAAATCATTAACTGTTAGCAAAATTCTGAATGAAAAAAATGGATACCGGCGGTTTATTCAACTGTGTTGTCAGGTAATTTGAATCTTTCGAAAATGAAATTATAAAGATATCATAAAATGAAGTTTGATCTAATTGAGGTTATTTCAGGGTGAAAGAGAAGCCAACTGAGATCTCGAGTATTGAAAACGATCGCGAGATGATTGATGAGAAACCCGATCTAAAAAACTTTCAACTCTTGCCAATTCCACCAGAAAATTCTGTATGTGTTGATAATAATATGTAAATCATGTTTTTTTAATGAAAATTTTTACATAACTTTGATTATCCAACAGATAAAATCCGGTACGGTGAATAGTGATACAACCCACGCATGTGAAATGTGCAGAAAGGTATTTAAAAAAAAGAGCAATATGAATAGGCACATCGAATCATTACATAATTGTGTTACCTACTCATGTGACATATGCGACAAAAAATTTACACAGAAGGGTAATCTCAAAATCCACGTGGAAACGATCCACTATAGTGTTAGACATGTATGTGATGTATGCGGAAAGACATTTTCACAAAAATATCATCTTAAAATTCACATTGACCAAAGACATGGTGGTTTTAACTGCGCGTGTTACTTGTGCGGAAAGACATTTTCAAGAAAATATAATCTTAAAACTCATATTGATTCAGTGCATGATAAAATCACCCATTTATGTGACATTTGTGGAAAGAAATACACAAGTACGAATTATCTCAAAAAACACATCGATGCGGTGCATTATAAAATCACGCATGCATGCGATATATGCCCAAAGACATTCTCAAAAAAGAGTAATCTCAAGAAACACATCGATTCGGTGCACAGTGTTGTTAGATACGCATGAAATATTTGCGTTAAAAATTTGAAAATAAGAGTTAATTCAAATGTGAAACGTCGATGCGGTGCATGAGTGAAAAATACACAATTACGGACAACCTCATAACAATCATTGATTTCATACATCACTCGCGTCTAACAACTTATTGAACGTATAAAATTTGACAACACATCCGGAACATTTGTTAAAAAAAATTTTATTTGTAATTATATCGCGAGTTTCTCCAATGTTATTTCATTATATAAAATGGATGTTTATGTTAAAAAACATCAATAAATTTTTTGAAAAAAATCAAACAAATTATTAGTAGCAAGCCAATTAAATAGTAAACCCTTTAAGTTATAATGTAGTAAGTTACTTTTCTCAGTCAGTAGTATAACAATCATTGTAATGTCATCTTTTAAAATCCTAGTGAAGATTTCGGTAGTGTCAAACACGGAATATATTAACAGAAAAACGCAATTTTTTGTCCTCTGGAACACAAAAATCTGAAGAAAAAATATATGCGAAAGTATTATTATCTCCGCGTAATCATATATTTTTAGTACCTTAATGAACAATTATCAACGCCCATTACTCGCGTCGAGTAACAACAATTTCAATCAGACCGGTATAATACGTGCACAGAATCGTATTTTTACACGTTTTCGCAGTTTGATCGAGAATCTCGTATTTTCTTTCTTTTTTGCAGTCATTTTTGAACTCATGATTCATCTTCATCGATCGCGTACCAATTTATTAATGTACAACTCGGCCAATATACACCGGACTATAATCCGCGGATATATAACGTAGCAGCAGCGCCCGGACGACAGTGAAACATTCGGCTGATTTTTCTTCATACACGAGCTAATCCGAGGAACAAAAAAAGGGTATGTATGCGCGCGGGTTTCATACAGGAGGTAAGCAAGACAGAGAGAAAGAAAGATTTGTCGAGCCTCGGCGTATTTTATGTACCTTGTGATAGATTTTGTTGATGCGCGGCCAGTAGTAGTTGCCAACTTTCGTCTTGTTTCTCAGGAGAATAATGCCGCTCGGTGTCAGTCCGAGGAAATATTCCACGCAATCTTCTCCCTGTGCAGATATTTCGTTTTTTTGTTGTTGTTATGGCTATACATAGTGAATGTGCATCCGCGAGCTTCCAATATGCATATTATACGGGCAAATTAAAGTTTTGCAACAATGGCAAAATCCTTGAAAAGCTCGCGCACGAGGGTGGGCTACATTACGCGGTGGTACTCACCAATACAGGATGAAGATCGACCCCGTACATTTCCAGCCATTTCACTTTGTCCAAGTAATTCAGCTCGGCCGCCGAGGGTAACTGTCCGCTGTGCGCATGGAAATATGACAGATGATTGTTATTTTTCGATCGATCGATTGGAGGCCATTGTAACATTATCTATGATTGTTAAAAAAAAATTAAGTGAAAAAAACTCACACTAAAGTTTTGTGCAGCTCGACTATTCTCGCTTCGAGCTCCGACGTTTGATTCGCCAGGAATCGAAATTCGGACACGTAGCCGTACGAGTGACGCCTTGGATCGTAATCACCAAGCTCGGCTGGAAAAAAGAACAAAACAAAATGAAAATTACGCAAAATTACAATTAGTATAAAATATTTTTCCATTAATTTAATGTTCAAAAAAGAGAAAGATTAATGAAAAAGCTCGTCGTAAAATTGCAATTATATGCTCGGCCAATTTACATGTTATATGCGAGAAAAACATGTGCACGCGGGCCCGGCTCAAGTCCATACGATTCTGACTAAAATGTAGCAGCAGCAGCAGCAGCAGGGGGAGACACGCCAAGAGCTCGTCGAAATTAATCCTTGGGACTCGACGCATATCAAAAATGGCATATCCTCGTCTACATCGCTTCAAAAATTCGAGCGAGAATGTAAAGCGCGTACGCGTATTTGCGTTTAAATTGAATCCCGTATGCCCTGATACATATAAGCTTCGAGATATAACATACGCGTGTATACGTACGCGATGAAAAGCTTTCGAGGAAGGAGGGAGGGGGGGGGGGCGGGCGGGGGAGTAAAGCTTCGCGTCCAACTGCTTTACAGCAGATGACGGGCACGGTGCGCTTAGATATAGGTAGTACGCTATTCACGTAATCGCGAGGCGGACATCTCCTGACGTAGAAAAAGTATCGTTCAAATACGTTAAAAGCTCTCGCTCTCGCTCTCTCGCACTGTGCGGACAGATTTATATCTGTAAAAGAGAGTATACGAGAGCTAGCTCGAAGCCTCCGGTATACACATGTACACTCGTCGGTCGTGTGTGTGCGTGCGGAAAAGAGAAGAAGAAGTGGAAGAAGAAGAAGTCGACGAGCTTCAATGAGCAAGTAAACATAAAGCAGATTAGAAACCGCAGCGGGCTTATAATATAGCTACGCGCTTGTAACAGCAGCTCGACTGGGACACACAGCTCTTCTCGTGTGCAACAGTGCAAGTCGACGCGTATCATATATAGCTAATAGTCTCGGGCCGGCCGTTTCCATTACCCTTTCGCCGTGAAATTAGAGCGAAAGTTTCTTATCTCCCGTGGGTAAAAGTATAATATAGTCTACGTGTGTGTGTCTGTGTATGTGAGTTACTTGCCTACGTATGTGTGTGTATAGAGAAAGAACGAAAGGAAAGCTCTAGCTAGAGTAAGAGAGAGAGAAAAGATGATAGGTAAGAGATAGACAAGCAAGAAACGCGGAAAAGAAGCTGCAGTAGCAGTCTGCGCTGCCACTACTACTATTGCACTATCCGAGAGCTGATGCACTGCTACTACTGCAGCCGTAAGGAATGAAAAAGACGCTCGCTAGTTACATATTACTCGGTCCTATCAGGCCAGTAAGATTCAAAGTCTCTCTCTCTCTCTCTCTCTCTCTCTCTAGACCATGTGTAAGTAAGTGTGTGTATGTGTGTGTTTTTTTTTCTTGCTAGACTAGTACTATATACTCTCTATGCGTGTGCTTGCGCGCGGACAAATAGAGAGATATATCACAGAGTCATAATGTTTGCGTCTCATTCGCTATAATAGCTAGAAAGAGCCCTTGGCGCCATCGTATCTCTTACTCGCTCTCTCTCTCTCTCTTTACTGTGTGTATATGCACTCGCCAATTTGCTACTTCTACTACTACTGTTGCTGCTGCTGCTGCTAGGCGTGTTTGTGGCGCGAGACTCAAATGGATATGGCTTGGCTTTGTTTTCTCTTTCTCGCCCAGCTCTGTCTCGCTCTTTCTCTCTCGAACCTCAGAGCTCTGTGTACATGTCTCTCTTTCTTTCTCTCTCTGTTACTGGAGCACTCGGCCAAAAAGCTTCGGCAGATGTGTATCGCTGTAGCGCGCCGTTGGCCAAGAGGCTAGCACAATTTTTTCTCTCTCTCTCTCTAGCGCACGCTTTTCTGCGTGGTACATACACGTATACCATGCGTGCATAGTACATTTGCTCATTGAGCTCGCGAGATTGAAAGATATTATACGACGATGACTGCAGTCTCTCTCTCTCTTTCTGCTGTGACCGACTGACTGACAGACCGCGATGTTTAGTCAAGCTTTTCATATCTATATGTGCGTCATCTCCGCCCGCGAGACTTCAAGCTCAGAGACAGGTCTTCCATTATAAATATATTATACGTAAACGAGCGCGCGAGTTATCGTTCGGGCGCGTGGCTTCAGACTCGCGAGGTGGACAGTAATGTAGATACGGGTATTATGCGAAAAGCAGCTGGTTACATTTTCGGGTCAGGTGTACATATTGTGATGTACGGAATTTCCACGAATGCATTATGTATATTTGCTGTACGGAAATGAGATCGGATCGGTATGGAGCGTTTTTGAACTTTGAAATCGATTTTTATAGAAAACAGATGTACACATGAGTTTTAGCGGATACATGCGGTATTGGGATCTAAAATCTCGACTTATAACAGAAGCGCGACAAATCAATGTTCTATGTGTGTAGGGAAATTTAACAAAGTATAATTTTGATTTATAGATATTGCATTGAATATTGCATTGAATATTGCATTGAATATTGCATTGTATATAAATTAAAAATATGTTATATTAAAATAAAATATGTTTTTTTATTAATCAATCATTTTATTGCCCACTCCTATGATTTTAATATTGATTTATAGTTATTGTTTTTTGTGTAATTGGTTAATTTAGTGTTTTGTATATTTTTAGCCCTACATGTCCCATTAGCTGCGCATACACGCACTAAACACGCATAGTACAGAATAATGATTATATGAACCCTCAATGCCCTTTAGATATACTACCCAATTCCGATATTAGTTTCAGAATCAAATTTTACTTAGCAAGGCGCTTTGAATGGGACGCGTGCGCATGAGTGCATTGTACTCACATTGAACGACGTAGGCGCCTAGCTCTGCAGCGAGATCAAAGGAGACCGGAAGTCTGCCTTGCAGTATGTCCTGCTTAACCTGAAGAAAAAACTGGTATCTGCAACAAAAAGAGAAAACAAATTGAAACTTGGGTAAATTTAATTCGTTATAATGACATTTCAATAAAACGTATAGATTTATGACATGAGAAACGCGTTTTTATACTATCAGAAAAAATTTTTTTGTGCATTAAATCGGACAGACATTTATCCATATATTAATTAAGTACCTATTAAAATGTCCATCGTTTCCGGGTTTTCTCTTATTTCTGGTACCTTGATGAACAACTATGAACGATGATTTTAAGAATTCCAATCGAATTGCTTACATATGAGCTATGCACTTCTTCGAAAGCTCGTTCCGCAAGTTTAAAGCTTGTACCTTACACGCGCGCGTAAGCCTAGCGTAATCCACGAGCAGCTTTTATGTATAACGCGCGATACTACATTAACGGCAGCAAAATGATTTTACGAGGGTTGGAACATCCCCGGCGCAACGATATAACGTGCAGAGAAAGGAGGTTTATATAGAGGAGCGAGAAAAGTATCCACGCCGTCGCAAACTCTTGCTCGTGCGAAGAATGAGATACAGAAAAAAAAGGAAATCGCCTAGGATCCAGAGCTTTTTTTTGCTGCACTGCGTTAGATATATATATATATATATAAACAACTTATACTGCTACGTGGCAGGAACGCGTCTACGTATATCCAGCTACACGGCACCATGTGTCAGTAAAGAGAGAGAAAGAGACAGAATCCCTCTCGGTTGCTTTTTTTTACGAGACGAGCAGCAACAACAACAACAACAACAACGACGACGACGACGACGACGACGACGACGACGACGACGACGACGACAACGGCACCGGCACGACACGCTCGTCCTGTTTACTCTTTTCACTTGCGCGCGAAACCCGGGAAAAGACAATAAAAGCCGCATTGCGCGACTGACTTTTTTCGTGCGCTTCCAACACGCTATGTACCATCTATATACGTATATATATAAGACCAATGTAGTATAGGAAGACACAAACACGAACAAAATTGTGTTTCTGTAACAATAAGATTCCAATTTTATTTACAAAACTTATAAACTATTATTTACAATTCTCACCTGTAACAATAAGAAACGACATTTAATGCTCGTTACTTCTCGTATCGTCTCTACTACACAAGTGAGCACTCAAGAATAATCTCACGCGTATTATATGTACACAATTACCCCTCTACCTTACACTAGCTGACTTATACGTCAGCTATACCGAAAGTTTTACAATACGCGGTAAATGAAT
>CACVKI010145557.1:7180-46694 GCA_902732785.1 Trichogramma evanescens | reverse complement strand
AGCTAGGTTGGCTGACTCCATCACAGCGGCGAAATTACTTCCTGGGTGTGACCACGCACAGAGTGCTTCAGACTGCCAGGCCGACCTATCTCGCCGGCTTTCTCTCGCCCCGTGCTGCATTGGGCTATAGTCTGCGTAGCACGACCAGCCCGAACCTCGCCGAGAAGGAATTCAACACCAGCACCTACGAGCATGGCTTTACCATTCAGGCTGCGCGCCCGTGGAACTCACTTCCACATACCCTGGTGAATACCCAGTCCATTGATGTGTTCAAAGCGGCCCTCAAATGTCATCTACTCCGGTGAACTTGTGTCCGACGAAGGATTGAACCGCATCTGGTCTGCTAGCTATGCCAGCTGTCATTACTTGTATATATTGTTTTTTATACTTCGTATTTTATATTCCATGTTATTGTACTGTTGCTTAATCTTATAGTTCCTTGTATATATGTTTACCTTTTTTTTTCTTTTTTTTTTGTCAATTGCTGCTCTGTTGCTTCTACTGCCTGTATTTTTACTTCTATTGTACTTGTCCTGTCTTCGTTACATTATTGTTAAACTACCTTGTATTTACCTAATTTAGCCTAACGGTGGCAACACCTAGGCGAAATAAAATTTGTATCAATCAATTACTGCAACAGTATTTTTGTTCGTGTAAGGGAAAAAATGCATGTACGATGAATTTGTGTAATTGTATTAAATAAAATTTAAAATTTTGTGATGTTTGTGCTTGTGCAACTACATGCAAAAATGTTGACGAAAATGTAGACTATAACGATTTTTTTGAAAATGTATAAATAAACGGTGTTTAAATAATTTAAATCTCACTTTAATTATAAATACCTTCCGAATTTTTCTGGTACTTTATAATTATAAAAGGCAGCAAAGGTGATTAAACTAGCTAGATTGTCATGAAAGTGTTAATTTATCAGAAAGCATTGGATATAGTTCTATGTGCGCCGAGTTGCACGGCAGGCCAGCGCGGTGGCTGCTGCTCTGCACTCGCAACGCGCGCGGTCGGTACGCAATCTTAAAACTCTTGCCATTTTTTTCCTAATTGATATTTCTGGCTGAAATTTTACCAAAAACTTCTTTCTACCCTATATTTTAATGTTATCGTATTTAAAAATCCAATTTCGAACTTTCGTCAAACAACATTTCAGTCTGTAGTTGACCCTCCGCTAAATCGGACAATAAAAGTTTAAAAAGTCATATCTCTGGTTCTAATTTACTTTTTCACTCGTATAATAGCTTGTTTTCTTCCTAAAGATCTCAAGAATATACGGTTAAAATTTCATCGAAAAATATCAAAAACTCTGCAAGATACAGCGAGTTAAACATGAAAAAATTAAAAAAATTTGTTTACTCATTTTTCATGAAAATTGCGTTTTTCTCATTGACGCTGTCATTTTAGGGAAAAAAAATGTTATAGTCGGATGCAGCGACCAAAAATACATAAAGAATCATGTAGTTTATCGACTTAGCTCTCCGTGGTCGGTCAACCCTACTTTTTGGCCAGAATCCCGCTCGCCTAATATTAACAATTGGAAAATGCGAAACAGCTCGTCATCTTATTTTTAGAAATCATCCATTTTTATTATTTTCCAATGATTTTACAGCTTTGTCAAAGTTGAACGCTCCAGATGGGTGGTTAAGTGTTAATGAGCACGAAGGATAGATTTTCCTTTATTCCTTCATTGTGACGTCAAGAGCTGATGGCCCGACTGAAGATCCAAAGCTAATTTTATGCTTTGGCTGAGATCACTGTCTTGCGAGAGCAGCTTTTTTGCCCTTTCGCCACCTAGCGTCAAGGCAGAAAGTTAGAAGACATGGTGTTTTGTATTTTCAAAAATCTTCGTCAATCATTGCCAAATGTATTTAATGAAAAATCATCTCTTAGTTTTTAAAAAAATCCTGCTCACTCCGAGCTCGCCGGTGCACAATGTTTGAAAAGTACAAACAGAAGTTCATAAGTTACTGCTAGATGCCGCATGGATTCAATTTCGGAAACCAAAAGAGAAAGAACGAAGCTTCAACATTTAGTAAGAGTTATTTCCTAAATAATGTTACCTTCACTTCTCGTTTACACGTTTTTTTTGGTAGTAATAATTTGAATCGACCCGTAATGTAAAAAATAAAAACCTTTCCCAAAAATTTTTCTTGTTAAACTGGTAAAGAGTTTTCTTCTGAAATTTTACGTTATGTGATACAGTTTTTTTGCACCCTCCTCAAATACTTTAACAATTTTATAGATTTTTGTATTTAACAATTTTACGCTGCATTTTTTGTAAGTGCAAAGTACTTCTGTGGGTCGAAATACGTGTAATAACATTTCTGGAGATGATAATTTTTCGAATAAAGAAATTTAAAATGCGTAATTCTTGCTACTTATTCGTAATCAAAGATTGAGTCATCAGTTGTTCATTTGGTAGCAGTATCGGAGCATCTCAATGCTGCATGAATGCCTCCTCTCTCGTAGGTTTCTCCTATGGCGATAATTGTTGCACCTTCGTAGGACCAGGTGAAGCCGACGATAGGAAGAACAACTAGTCTTCCCGACAATCCGCTCACGGTTGGCGCCTGCAATAAAAAAGTACAGATTACTAAATAATATAAGCAAACAAACAAAAATTAGATAGAAACAGCAGGGTAATAAAAGAAGTAAAGTTAACCAAACCAGCAAAGTTAGTCCAGCACATCGGTGATAGTTTATGTTACCTATTTATTATTCTGACGGAAAATTTAATAGCCCCAAGGTTGATATACGTATCAAGTGAAGCAAAAGTACAACAACCCTTTATTTCTTGAAACGGTAGACTGCGCAAACGGTTCTTAGTACACTAATTCTTCCATTTTTTCTCAAAATAGCTAAGTTTATAGCAAAAAACATGTTTACTCTCTTGAGATTTTTTGACAGGAGCTTGTGCAGATTAGTTTGAAAACGTTGCTCTTGGGTGTCATCAGATCACACTTTTTTCCTTTTTCTCACCAGTATAATTAGTTTATTCATAAAATCTATGAACTGGTAAATCCAAATTATTTTTGAAGTTCATTGCCACATAAGTTAAGACAATTATTGTCTGAAAAATTTTAAATCACTCAAAGTAAAAAATTATCCTTATTTTTCCTGTGTTTCGATTCTGAACTATTCGATACTATAGACTATAATATTTGCTGTTACAGAAACGATAATTTTCAGACTCTTTCACCTTCGATTTTGAATATATTCTATTACATATCTTTGTAACTATATGCAATATGCTAATGAGTATGAACATGGTTTGATTTTTTACAATAAAGATCAATAAATGGTTTCGTTTTACACAAAGTATATTGGGATTCTTTCTTTTCTTTTTAATTTACTTTCTGGTGACCTCAAACGATTTTCCATTCTCTTAAAAAGGGTGTATGTAGCGAAGAGTGAATGCCTCAATTAATTATTCTTTAGCGATGTGAGAAGAAAGAAGTCCCATTATTTTTATACTCTCATTGTGCTTTTAATATTTTAATGGCTATTTCGATTATTCAATTACTCAGATGTTTTATACTTAAGATTATTCAATAATTAAAACTCTAAAAAGTATGTCTGACTCTTGTGAGCTTGCGTTTGAAGATATTTTCGAGAGAAAAACAACATAAAATAGAATTTTTCGATAAATTTGAAGTATGGTTAACTCATTCAATGCTTGCGAATGGAATGTTTATTCCATGGAAATGTCAAAAAATAAAACCATAGATCAATTTTGAAAATGTAATACAATGGGACTGGCACTGATTGTATGGTAAAAACTTTTTATTATCACTCATTTGTTAAATTACACGAGGAGAGTCTCATGGAACGGATTAGTACACTCAATTCAGTAGCAATAAAGGAATTCATTTCAAGGAGAGCAAAAGAAAGAGTTCGTAAGAGAGAAACAACAGTAAAGCAATTAGTGTTCCTTCAATTCACTTAAATCGGTGTTTCTTCTTTCAAATGATCTCCTAAATGGCTTTTCTCGCTGTAGTGGCAGTGTCAGATCATCGCGCGAAGTTGCATTTCACGCGAGCAAACGTATGCGACTTTTCTTTTGTAAGCGGAGGCGATTCAAGATTTTCTACACTTTGAACTTTCTTTTTCTCTTGCCCATCAACTCGCTCTCGCTCTTTCTCTCTCCTTTTCCTTCTTTGACAATGCAGCAGGTGGAGTAAAATTTTACTCGAAAAGGACTGTGATTTTCCACTTTCGCGAGAGATCAAATACAAAGTTTTTCAAACTGTAGAGTCGTGCCATTCAAGTCAAGTCCGAACTGAGCGTAAAAACAAGTTTTGAGTGACTTACAGAATTTCATTGCTACGATCTTACCTCATTTGTAAACATCTAAGTAGCTATGATAAAACTTTTAGCCTTCGGCTGATTTATGCATTATTGCAATTTATTTTTGTTTGCACACTTGCTGTAAAGTTTATTTAACGTGATTTTTTTGCGAGGGTCAGCTATCAAAAGTTTATTTCTAAAAAAAGTATTTTCTCGTGGATTAAGCCCCTAAAGCTAAATTATAGCGTATGTATCGATGAAAAGACAAAAACTAGCGCGGAAGTGCGAGATAATAATGTTCAACGACATAAGTAAGATCAAACCAAGAGAAAAACGGAAGAAACTAGCAACCGATTTATTATTTCGATAGTGTTTTAGTACGTGCGAGTGTGGAGAAGGAAAAGCGCGAAGGAAGTTTTACGAGTAGCGTAGCGGCAGTAGCGGCTGAGGGCGCACCTGCATATCCGGAAATTTATCATCACTCGGCGGTGCGCAAAGCTTGAGACAGAGAAGGAAATCGTCTCGAGATAGCGATACGCTGTTGAAAGAGCTGATATAGACGTAGAAAGTTAAGACGCCGTTGTGGGTGTTATACTGACTATCTTGGCGAAATTTGCTTTTAGCTCTATTGCAAGCCAAGCTCGGGTATTTATTCATTTATTATGCCCTCTAAAAATTTTCATACCGATTCGCGAGCTGTATCTCTTATGAAAAACTCGAGAAGGAAAAATAGATAAAATTAAAGAGTATAGAGCACGGTTTGGTTGAGGAAAAAATCATTATCGCTGCAAGAGAGCTGCTAAAATTAACCCAAGAGAAAAGAGCTCTCGAGTCGCAAAGAGGAATATTTGCAACCGCAAGAATAATAGGCTCAGTGTAGCGGAACGTACGAGCTTTCGCGCTCGCGCGCGCGCGCGCATTTTGAGAAGCTCGTGCGAGCGAAGGGGGGAAGAAGGGAGGCGAATATAAACTTGCGAAAGCTCGGGGTGCACTTTCGCAGGCTTTAACGATCTCCGAGCATCGTAAATTCTGCGCAGTCGAGTATGCGTGTCACTTGGCGACAAGGACGACGAACGAGACAATAAGTAAGAGTTAATGCCGAAACATCGTAACGTCCGTCGCGCTAGTATACCGCTCTCGCTCGCTGCCGCTGACGACGATGAGAAATCATGTGGTGCGCACCTCCCTCTTTCGCTCTCTTTCGCTCCCTCTCTCTTTCTCTATTTCGCGAATGAATATCCTATATAGCGAATACACTCGAGTACCCGCAAACATCGAGCGCAAGAGGAAGAGAGAGAGAGAGAGATCTCTGTGATTGATTACGATGTGTATACGTTGATTCATGCCTGTATTCATTTGGCATAATCAAATAATTACACTTGGCTCCTATCGAATGACGGATAGCGCCGATAGTCGGCTGCTGCTGCTGCCACCGCATGTATAGTGGCGCATACGCAGCTCATTGTGTACGTTTGTGCGCAGGCTAACTTTGCTACTTCAAAATATATACTATTATACCACTCGAGCTTGCGCGTGTACGAAGTTTCGTCGGTGCGAGCTTCACGCGTGCGCGCGCGCGAACTTTGCATTCGTTTCTCTTGCACAAGCTACATTCGTTGTATTATTGGTTTCGGCGATTTCTGCATTACGTTATTAATGAACGGCAAGCTGCAATCGATAATGATATTAGGGTGTTGCAAGTATCAGCGCACACGAATTTTCGAGTCGAGATTTAAACCGCACCGCTGCACGATTGCAGAGCTTGCATCGTGCGCGCGCTCACACGAACACGCGCGTATGTATGTGCGCGTGTAGAAAAGCTGCAATATCGACCGAGCGAAATGGACGTGGGCGTCCTTGAGGTATGAGCCGGTCCTACATAGCGGCGCACGAGGTTCGAGCAAGCACACACGTACACATATAGGGTGGTGTATGCGCTTGGTGTGCGCACTTTTCCCTCTCTCGATTCGCTGGTGCGGCACATACATTTCGTATACTCACATAGCTCCAGTTATACGTGTGTATGTACGTATGTACCTGTGTGCTCTTAGCGCGCCCCGAGATTAGCTCGCTCGCGAGCGTGACGCCGGGGCTTACGGCGGAGAGCAGCGACGGTAACCGAGCCGTCAGACTTTCAAGACCGACTCTCTTTTTCAAAAGTTTTCCGCCAAGAAATTTTCAAGTTCTCCCTCTCTCTCTCTCTCTCTCTCTCTTTCTTTCTCTTTCTCTCTCTCTTTCTCTGCCCGATGGATTGGCCTCCTTTAAGATTTTCAAAGTCTTAGAGAGGCATCATTTCGCGCTGATTTTCGCTCGCGCGCTACGCGAAATTGAAATGTTCGTTATAGTCTATAAAGCTCTCGCGGAACAAGAACTTTAAACCACGCAAAGCGCTGAGTATTTTCTTCGAGATTGGAGGAATTTTTATTTTCAAGCAAATTAAAAAAAAAAGAAAACGAGAAATATCGAGAGAGAATAACGAGGTGAAAATATCACTTCATTTGCTGAATGAATAGCGCACGAACGCCAATTCAAGTAAATTCTTAGGTTAATTTAATTTGATTAAAGAAATTCTACGGTTGATTCAATATTTATGACAAGATAAACGCACAACTATGGGGTTAAAATAAGCTCGAGAATGTGGCATTTAGTTTTGCCATCGAGCAAATAACGCAAATCCCTTCTATCGCAAGCGCATCGTCGTCGCTCGTTGAATATCTTAATTCTCGGCAGGGGTGCAGCGACGCCGCTGTACGTAAGGAGGAGAGAGCGGCAAAACGAGTCAAGCCATACGGCGCTTATGGTGTCGGGGACTTGAGTCAAACGCAGGCTCTTTCACTCGACTTTTGTCACTGCTTTGAGCGCGCGCGCGAGTACGACAGGCATCCCTTATAAATACGAACGAGCGCAATATAATGCGTCGCTCGGGTATACATGACGGGTAAAGGGACGAGGTCACGGTGGGTGGCAGGCAGGCAGCCCGTCAGGCGAGCGCAGTACGAGGGAGTGAGAGCGAGAGAGAGAGCGAGAGAGGCCGTCGAGGCGCTTGCGCCGAGGCCGTTGCTCCTAGAGGCGCCCCGAGAGCGCAGTCGACGCCAGTACGTCGGGCTGGAGCCCAGTGTTCACGTCTACCGTGTGTGTCGGCGTCTCGATCGCGTTTCGCAATATATGTATACGTTATATACGCACATCATTACATTGGCACGCAACGTCTATGTGATGCTCTCGCCTCGCCCACATTTCCATTGAAAAATCTGCCTGTCGAGAGTCGCAGAAATTGTTGCACTGCGCCGTCGTAGGTATATCGAAGTGTTTTCGCAGACAACGAGAACGTCCAAAACTCGATGAAAAAGCTCGACAGGATTACGTTGGGAGGTTAAGGCAGAAAAAATGCATCTTACAGCTGGCGAGATGATCTATGACTAGTGGTGCCTTGCCGGATAAGTGACCCAGTATCTGAATTACCGCACGTGCGTGTGTGCTTTAAGTGAGTGAGAGTGTGTTGTTGCTGTTTTTACCTGTTGTTTTGCAGTTGTTGTTGTTATTGTTATTGTTATAATTTGAGTGTGACGTGTTTTTATCAGTTTGAATGAAAAAAAATAATAATAATGAGAACCAAGAGTGATTAGATAAATTCAACGAATTGCGAAGGCAGCGAGTGTCGTCGGACAGATTGTAACCGGGCTGAACTCTACCAAGTGTTTTTCTCTCGGTTCTCTCTGTGTGTCACCACGAGTAGTAGCAGCTGCAGGATGCGCAAAAAGCTCGTAGCCTCGCAAGCTTCCACTTGTTCGCCGACTCGGTCTCTCTCCCCCGTCAAAGTGATTAACTAACTGGGCAAACCAATTAGGCCAATCAGTGCTACATTGAGTGAAGAAGAGAGAGAGAGAGAGGGGAATATATAGAAAGAGAGTAGAGCTTTATAGGATGGCAAGAAATGCTGGTTAGGGAACACAGCTGGAACAACGGGCGACGACGACGACGAAGCAGCAGCATTAGTACTAAGCGACGAGTGGACCAGCTAACCGAGGATTAACTGAGATAGCAGTAGCAGTAGTAGATAGCAGTATAAAGCTCACACACGAGGGGCTACGTAAAACGATGAAAAGGATAAAGTCGAGCGCGAGCTGGCCAACACGGAGGACGACGCTCGACGACGAAGACGACGCACGCAGAGCGCAGCACGATTGATTCGAGTCATCGTCGTGCGTGCCCACCGTGAACGTGCGTTCCGCATAAAAGTAGAAGAGGAGGATGGGCAACCACCGGCTCTTGGCCTATCTCTGGCTGCTGCTCGGGGCGATGATGGCTCAGCTGGATCGGCACGGCGCCAAGGCCGAGCTCAGCTCGCGCATAGTGCGCACCCAGTACGGCGAGCTGTCGGGCGTGATCGTCACCCTGGGCCGCAGCCTCGAGAGCGTCGAGGTGTTTCGCGGCGTGCCGTACGCCTCGCCGCCGACCGGCAATCTCAGGTTCATGCCGCCCGTCAGTTCGGCCCGCTGGCACGGGGTGCGCGTCGCCGACAAGTTCAGCCCGGTCTGCCCGCAGAGACTGCCCAGCTTGACCGAGAAGATGCCCAAGGGCCGAGCCGAGTACTTGAAGAGGCTCCTGCCCTATCTCAAGAATCAGAGCGAGGACTGCCTGTATCTCAACATATACGCTCCTGTGCAAGGTACGTGTGTATAGTTTGGCTTTTTGCTGGAGTCTTTGCTTTTGAGATTTGCTCCGCCGAGCCGGCGAGCGAGCGGGCGATATATTGAATAATGCATCCCTCGGCCTAAGATCTCTCCTGCCTGATCGGTTGGAAGAGGGAAAAATGCAAGCAATAAGCTCGCCGAGGAGCTTCTAAGACGCTTGTGCGCGCAAGGTACTGGTATAGGCTTAGACTCCCACGAAGTGAATGTATGCGCGATATGGCCTCGCGCCCACCCACCTGTCTGCAACCAGCCAGCCAGTCAGCCAGCCAGCTAGCTAGCCTGACTGACTGCCTGCCTGCCTCATGCTTGTCTGTCTGACAGTCAAGGGCTTAGCGTGGTTTCTCGAATCGATTTCTCTTTTCTTTGCCGCTTCATTGCGTGCCACAACTGGTACGGAAAATTAATCGCAAAATGTGCACCTGCGGCGGTGGCGGTGGTTGCGGCAGCTCGCTCTCGCATCCGAGAATCTCGAGCAGTTTTCTTACGTTTTAATCGCTACGCGAGACGCTCTACGCTGCGATCGCGAAGGAATTTTATCCTCTTTCTTTGTGCAGTCAGATTTATCCGAGCGGCTCGCATTACAAAATAATGTACGAGTATATCATCGAGTACGATCATCATTTACAGGACACCGGTCCGCATACATCTATTTCTCGTAGGGTAAAAAACATTAAATTTTGCCGGTTTGAAGAGTTCGTCCAGATTAACACTTTAGAATGTGGAGGTTTTAAAGCCATGGGCTCGAACGATCTAGTTGAATTCTTAAGCGGCTTTCTCTCTCAAGTGGAAATTCCCTGCAGTGGTAGGGATATGAGGAAGAGAGAAAGTCTAGCTTTGGTTAGTGGGAGTGAAAGAGAGATGAAGGCTGTGAAAACTTTATTATCGGTGTTCGGGAAAATTTTCCACGAAAACTGTTTGTTATGATTATATGCGTAGGTTCGTTGAATTTTGATGAATGAACTTTATTCCCTGGGCAAATTTGTTCCATTATTACTTTGCCCATTCAATGTTTGGCTCAATTTGCAATCTCTAATATTTTTATGAATATGCCGCTAACTCCCCTCTCTCTCGCTCCTTCACTCTTGCTCAACTCGTTTGAATATTGTATGCATCGAAATATGATGATATTTTTTTATTTATTTATTAGCAGTATAATATGATTTTAAATTATTGAGCCACGAGCAGCCGCGACGATGTGCACTTTCCGCGAAACGAAAACAATAACACAGTGATAGAGTCGGTATTAGGTCAGACGCTTTGTAAATAAAGCACTGCGTGCGCGTATATGCGGACTCTGCAATATAACGTTTCGATCAGTAACACCGACACCAGAGCACATATACATACGTAAACGGATAAAAGAAATCGATATTTTCCAAACGCCGGGGTCGGCATCAGTATGTCGGATGTAGCAATAAGCATTACACCGGCGAAAAGGTCGAGCGTCGCGTACATAGACATTAGAGTACCCTTTAATTAATTTTTATATTTATTCTGTTTATTCTTTTGGTCCACTTAGATGTCTTCAATATATTATGAAATGTCATGAAATCCATAACTCTGAGGTAGGTAAGTTGTTGAAAAAAAAGAGATTGTACTTTAAAAGCATTTAAAAGGTATAACAAATTACTTCTTAATCTTTCAGAATTCGTAAAATTTTTATGACATACTAAAGCATTCTAAGGGAAAAAGTAAAAATTAAAAAAAAAATGAAAAAATAAATTAAGGTACACGCTAATATACAAATATGCGTTATGTAAACCTGCACGGAGCCGTGAATGATGTAGAGCAGCAGTCGTATGGCAGTGGTATAGAAGGCGGTATAGTGCGCCAGTATTATGGCTTGTAGGAGTAATAGTAGTAGAGAGTCGAACATAGATGACTCGTCAAAGGGGCAAACGCCTTTGTCAACGTCAAACGCACGCACCAAACCGTCGCCCTCTCTCTCTCTTTCCCTTGTAAAACGAAAGAGTGAGGGAGGCAGAGAAGGTACAATGTATGTGTGCATGCTTTTTCAGACTCACGCGCGCGCGCCCCGCTCACTCACCACACACACGCCGTATGATGATCTTCGTGATGCCTTTGAAAAGGCTACAATTGTGATTTTGCTACTTTTTTTTTTTAACGTTGCGCCACGTCGTCGTAAAGCTCCCTTGCTCCTTTGATCTAGACCTTGACACTTTTTCTATTTTTAATATCTATATGCGCGCATAAATGAAAAAGGAAAGAAGCGCCCGTGTACGTGAAACTCGGTCTGACGTGCGATATTTGCTTGATTTGAACGAAGAATTTTTCCCAAGTATATAAGCTTGATCAAGCATGTCAGTGAAACTCCGTGCTCGCTTTTATAATATAACTTTTCGAACTTGCATCCACGTATTGCTCGTGTGCTGCACACGTGTGTCCATGCTACACACACACACGCAAGAGTAAATAATTATTATTATCAAACTCCGGGGCTTGGTGGAGCAAGGGGAGTAGTCGAGCTTGCTGGTCAAACTCCCGTCTGCGTGGTGTACGTAAACAGATCGATTGACGCCGGGCCGTTGCCGCGGCGAGCGTCGTACTTTGGCCTGCTCCAATATAATATACGTGCAGCGGGGGCATTAGCATACAAACAACGCAGCGCAGTGAGCTCGCGCCCACACATCCACACATACACGCACTGCGCAAGTATATATCTCGGGGCCTGGTGAAATTTCAATCGTTGTCGCTCCGCACGCACAAAACAAAAGCTTTACTACGTGGTGTGTGTGTGTGTGTGTGTGTGTGTGTGTGTGTGTGTGTGTGTACGCCGTCGTGCTTTGGGGAATAGAAATTTGCTGCTGAGATGTATCGATTAAAAGCTTAATTGCCTTTGTTGCTGTTATACAGTCATTGTCGTCGTTGTCGCCGTCGTTGCTGCTGCTGCTACTGCTGCCGCTGTCGCTCTTGTTGTTGTTGTTATCGTTGTTGTAGTCGCTGTGCCACTGCGCTGCGCTGCGCTGGTAATCCTTGTTATTATTATTGTCGTTACTACTTGCGTGTGCGCGCGGGTGTGTTGTTGGTATATTACGCATGCGTGCGTGATACAGGCTAGGCGTGCTAGCTGCTGCTGCTGCTGCGGTGACAGACCATGATTTCGAAACTCCATTTACAATACCTCATTGTTTCATTGGGATTTGATGCAATTGTGCAGCCCGAGCCATGCTATGCCGTGTAGCTGCAGGTACTCGAGCTGATGCTATATTCGATTTGCTCGCAGCGCGTACCTACGCTTTGATTATTGACACGCACTCGCGTGAATCGATTTTTACCTCGCTATGTATAATATAATGAATTTATAAAGTATTCGCTCGAAGTTCATATTATATATCACGAGTTGTATAGTAAGCGATCTAAAGCGCCATGTGTACTAAATAAAGAGAACATGATGCCAACGGCTCGGACGATTGAAGCTGTCACGTTAAAAAAGGTGGATAAGGCGATGTACGTATACGTGTATTATATGCAAGCTCGAGGCAAATTTTTAGTCTATAAAAATTTTCCCTCTCACCCTCTCACTATCTCTTTCTTTCTCTTCAATATTTCCTTCGCGAGCTTGCAGCAGCACTATTACTAGCCGCTCGCGTGTAATATGCCAGAAAATGAGGTTGCAGCTTTGGCAGCAAAGACCTTTTTTGCTCTCTCTCTCTCTCTCTTTACCACACACTCACTCTCTTTTCGGGCTAGTCTATATCCCTCTGTCAGGCTGCCTAGTTGTACGCTTCTTTACTCGCGTCAGGCCATGTCAATTTTAGGATTTATCGCATGATCTACGAGCCGAGCCGTGTGAGCTCGCGCACGCGTTATGTTACGTGTGTGTGCATGTGTCAGAGCTGCTGCTGCTGCTACGCCGTGCGAGCTCGTGCACACGCTCGCTTCACCACCAAGTACGTATATGCACGTACACGTATATATATTTGTGCAGTGTGCAGTGTATATATATCTATTTTTAAAGAGGCTATCGAGAGTCGAGGCTATATAGCGTGCGACAGAACGCGACTGAATTTTGTAAAGATGAATGCCATACTGCAGCAGCAGCATCGCATCGCGCATGTATGCGTACATACATATCGTGTGCTTGCGCGCTGGGTATAAGACTGTGAGAGCGCGCTCGGGTGTTTGCTCCGGGAGCTGCTGGTGTGTGCATGCACGGCACGATGCAATCCGCAAAAGCATTTAATGACACCGCACAGTGGGTATACACAACGCGCGCGCGCGTATATATGTATATGCATGGCAGTAGCAGCAGCAGCAGCTTTTTACGATTTTCGGAAACGCGACACGCTTTACGATCCGTTGGTCGCTAGCGCGCGTGGTATATACTACTATCCACGTACACACACGCGCGCGCGTTTGTGCCGCAGCTTCTATAAATCCAATGCTTATATCAGTTCGGCTTCGTGCAAGTTGGGACAAAAACGAGAGCTGCTGCTGCCGCTGCAGAGAGAGCTTTTCACGCCAGGCCCTGCTATTCAAATGAAGTACTTGCCACGCCGCTACCGCTACCACTACCACGCTGCCATGCCTTGGTTTTCGAATCGAGTCCTTGCGCAACAGCGTACACATACACACACACGCGCTAGCCTCTATTACACAACTCGGTATCGACAGATATTTACGTATTGCGGTACTATCGCGAGGTAGCTGATAAAAAAATAAAACTGGTAAAAAAAAAGGGAGAATCATGTCCTCGCGCACTTCCTTTGCCATTGAATCTTTCACATCAGCGGTAGTGACCTATTTCCAATTCGCGCGCTCACGTGCGCAGTCCGACACAATATTTAATCAGAGCTCGAGCCCGCGGCGCGCAAGCTTACATTTACAACGAGTATAATTATTTACAAGCCTTTATATACGTGGAATTCATTCGTTTCGTTACACCAACATCCCCCGTGCGCGCGTGATAATTTACAACGTTGGCGTTCGACCGAATGGATTTCGATTTTTCTCCCAGAGCGCGCCTCGTGTAGCAGCGCCATCCTGCTGCTGGCATCATCTCGTACGTATGTTGTGCAGCAGCTATCGCTCGCTCGCGCGCAAATTTGGTGCATTCCTGAGCATAATGATATAAAAGCTCGGGAGCACGCGCTTAACTCGAGCAACCAACAGCGTGCGTTTATCGGCGAAATTCCTTTCTCTCTCGTTATAGACGTTAAAACGCGCGCTCACGGCACAGCAGCCATGCTAGCGCACTCATATAATTTGTGTGTGTAGCTGCCTCGAGCGTCAGTAATGAGCACACACACGTGTACGCGCGAGCGCGCGGCTATTGCAAAAAATCCATCCGGCGATTTATCGCTCGGCGTTGCACGTACATATAAAGTAACACTATCCCTACCCTCTAGCTCTCGGCCCCACGAGCGCCACCATTGAAACGGGGCCCTGAGAAATTAATGGCTCTTTTTCGCGTATACGCTTATACTCTTTGTTCGAGGCCCTGTACTCACATTTTGAGAGCACACAATGACGTTAGAATTATTATTCGCGCTATATATGTAGGGGAAAATAATACGCAGGTATTTCGTCGGGAAAAACAAGAGAGTATGGGAGAAAGAGAGAGAGAGCCAAGGGTGGTGGTGGTGGTAGTGGTGGAGGGTGAGAGGTTGAAAGATTTTTTTCCTGTCGACGTATACACCAGCTACTGTACACCCTGCGCAGTATAGATGTAGAGGAGCAAAGGAAAAAAAGGAACGGGCGCTCTTGCGAGGAAATATCGCTGCGCGGAGAGTAGGTTTTCATTCTTTTTAAGCACTGTTGAAGTTCCTTCTCTCTCCGGGAATGTCTGACTGTACGGCTCGCGATAGAAAAGCTCGGAAACAGGGTCATCGTTCACGTGGCACGGACGCACTGCCTCGCTTCGCGTAACGCGCGCGCGAGAACTCGCGCTGCTGCTACTACGTACTACGTACTACCCATGGCTTTTCAAGTTCGTTTCTCTTTTTCGCTAACTGCACACTCCTCTGTCTCTCTTTTTCTCTCTCTTCCCACTTTTTCTCTATATCCCTGTCTGTCTGTCTCTCTCTCTCTTTCTCTCTTTCTTTCTCGTGATGCAGTGCGCGAGGCTCGAGTACGTTCAATGCGAGCTTATCGTTATCGCTGTACGAGCAGTGCTAAAAAGAGAGTCACCTTCTCGAGCCTCGAAGAAATGGCTGTGCAATTCTTGATGGGCTTTATTCCGGGCGAGCTTTTTTGTCAACTTAATAATTGCAACTTAAAAAATTCCCATTATGCGTCTTCCAATATACTTTTTTTAATAATCAAGTTTTAATAGAAATATCAAAGGAAGAAAGTGCGCTGCGGTAATTTATTTACGAGCTTCATTAACGAAAAGCTCGGGGTGTAAGCCGCTGAAAGTTCGTCAAACAATTTCCACCATATACTTTGCAGTCCCAATCGACAGGCTTCTTAACGCATACGGGTCGAAGGGAGAGAGAGAGAGAGAGAGAGAAAGAGAGGAGGGGAAAAAAAGAGGCTGCTATGTATAGAAACAGCGCCTGGAAAAGAGAGGCATTTATCACATCCACTTGAGAGTCCATTCGTACTTCACCCTCGACAAACTCTTTGAATCAACTTTTAGCCAAGTATAAAAAACCGTCGAACTACGTACTTCGGGTTCTTTTATTTTGTTCTGTGTTTTTTTTCCACTGCGGCAAGCATATAATTGGCGAAATCGCTGACGCTCTCTCTCTCTCTCTCTCTCATTTTCGCAGTACACGACCGAAAATTATATGCGCACGAGCGTGAGATATTTTCTTCTTTTTTTCTCTGCTCAAATCAATTTTTACACCAAATCAACCGTCTGCTGTCAACGATACTTTGCGAAAAGTTTGTTTTTAAATTTCATCCGGTACGCCCTATATATATATATATATATAGATTTCTTTTGGCAAGGCAAACTTTAATCCCTGGAGAGAGAGAGCAAAAAAGCTCGATCTTTTATTTAACTTTGAAATCTAGATTTAAACAGCAGCCGTGGAAAAGAATACCACGGAGAAAAAAGTCGATCCCAGTACTTTTCAAGCTGTTCATCTTTCAGTTAAATTTATTTTAGAGCAGGGCATTATTAAAAAGCGTATCTTCTGCGAGCTTCGGGGTCGATGGCACACAATTGCGTACAGATACTTATAAACTACCTTTGCCTCATCAAGTTTATTCGCATGTTTACGCTCGGTGCAAAGAACGCCAAAATATTGAAAGGACATGGATGGAATTCTTAGCGTGTGATTGTTACTTCAAATTCAACTGGATTCGGTCGTTCTATCCTTTTTTTTTCACTCGCTGCATTTATTCATATCGACCTATGGTAAACCAAAAGCAGCATAAAAAACTGACCGATGGCAGCGGCGTGGTGACCACATGCGTGCTCCATCGTGTACACGCCATGGATGACGGAATATTCATAGATTTTTTTATTTTGTATTTTCACCTACGATAAGAATAAAAGATGCGGTGAAAAGCGTCACGATCGGAGCTATTTTTTTTTCTTTCTTTTTTTTCTGTTATTTTGTACGAGATTAATTCAAGGATTCGCAACGCGAGAGGATGCGCGCTTAAGCGTATAAACGAGCTGACGCGCAATCGAAAATTATTCAAAATCGTGCAGGATGCGCCCTTATACTCATGCATGATTCACTTTTGCGTTTTTAATCCTGCTTCAAAGACACATATGGTTGATTCTCCAGAAGTCTGCTTTTTGCATGTCTACATGCCATGTTCTTAAACTAATGAAGATAAGCCAAAACTGACTCGGTCATTCATTCAATATTGTTGTATTCTTCATGATTGGACATAAATATTTCAATTTTTTTGTGCCAGTTAAATTTGCTGTGAAGATATACATGCCAAATGTCACCTCCGTGGCATGTCTAGATCACAAAACCAACTCTGTTTGCATATACCATGCATTATCATAAGCACCTAGCCCTATAATAACTACGAGACCCGGTTCTACACATCCAATGTAAAGTTTAAGTCTATCGTAGGGCTTTGAAAAATGTTTTTAAAAAATTTCCCACACAATTGAAAAATGTCTCGGATTTTAATCATGCTTCTGAATAATTTCAAATATACCGCCTGCTTTGGGTCGCTAACTCATTTTTGATGTTCCTGGCTACATAACTGTCAAGTATTATGACCCAACTTTCGATTAGTGCAGGTTGCGGGTTCAAATTTTAGATTTTAGCTACACAGCGATAATTATTCTATTGGAAAATTCACGTGTTTCAAAAAAACTGTCACCTCCGTGGATATGAATATCTTGAGCTATGGTCATTATTTTTAACCGCTCGCCCCGTCAAAAGACTCGTTTTTCATGGCCGAATTTAGGGTTGTACGGAAAATTTTGTGCGTTTCTTATTTTTCAAACGTAGTTGATCAAAGTAGCGATTTGTCACTTCCGTGTGTGTCACCACCGTAACCGAAAATAGTCAATTTTAAGCATAAAATTGGACATAGTTTTCGTAAAACGAAATCTCAAGGCCCCAGATTCGATGATTACTCATATTTTATGGTTTAAAAAAGGGTAAACTAGTTCGCGACGTTCAATGTGAAAAAAAAATTTTCACCATTTTTTCATTTTCTATACCCGAAAAAGCAGACTTCGGGAGAATCAACCATATACGCTAAAGCTAAAAAAGAGAATCCGCGCGTGCGAGTGATCCAACCACGGCACACACGGCTTTGGGAGAATACTTTTATCTGTACATTTAAAGATTGATTCAATGGCTGTGCGCGTGCATATAGGTATAGGTCGACGCGATCGATGCTCTCTCTATCTCTCGAGAATTCATGGATTTCAATTCACGAATACAGTATTAGTGCCTCTGTGCGGACTTTTACCGGTTCTTTGTGTGTATAGGCTGCAAGCCACCCCGATCTATTTTCACTTTTGCATAGATTATTTCTTGGACAGCTATAGGGGGATCGTCAAAACGACGCGCAGCTTGCTTTGTATTGCGTTGGCTCATCGAGCTTTAACAGGTTTTTATTTAATTTCTTATATCGAGTAGAAATTTCTAATGAGTAGCCTGGCCACACGCTCTGCGCGTGTATGCACACAGAAAATCACAGATTCACATAGCCAGGCTCGTGCATCGCATGAAATATACAATGATATCGTAACAAAAGATATAATAATTGTGCCAAGCGCAGAAAGAAAAAGCATTTGGCTCTGCGAAAGACATTCGGATGCGGATACAGCTTATTTGTTTCCTGCTTCCTTTTCTCAGCGAGCGCGCATTTCATATTCCATTTCTTTCTCGCCGTTCGCTCGCTCGGCTAGCTCATAGAGCTATTTCTCCCTCTCTCTCTCTCTCTCTTGCTCTCTTTCTCGCTCTCACTTGGTAGCATAGCAGCAGCAGCAGCAGCAGCAGCTTCATTCCATGGTAATTACGCGCTCTGCACCGGACATTTCGATTTCTCGCTGCACACCTCTCTCCGCCCTCGTAACCCTTTTCTCTCTCTTCCTCGCCCCCTCGCCCTCTCTTACTATTTCTCGAGGCGCGGGGCGGTCCAGCGATTCCAATAATGCTCCATCACGTACTGCTATCAAGCCAGATCAGCCTCCGAGTCTCGGGCCATATAACATATAGATATATATTATATGCGCGGCTCGTTCGCCGCTGAGCTGAGAAATAGACCTTTGTATTATGCCATATAGTCGTGTATAGTGTGCGAGCTCGTCTCAAGATGAGCTAGGAAGAGGCGCGCGCGTATTTGCACGTACTTCAGCGGCGGTCCGAGTTATAAATCGATTCGCCGTACGGTAATAAACGTTCCGCTGATATTGATTTCATTTTAGGATTTGATAAAGCGCGGCAATTTCGCACGTATAATGTTCTGCGCGCGCGTTAAGATGCAGCAGTCTCTCGAGACTTGCTATTGATGTACATATGAAGATAAGATAAATACAGTCAGATAAGATAAGTTAAGTTTAGATATGCTAATTGAGATTTTTTTTGCCACTTGCAAGTTTTCAATACTCCATCTGTTGACATAATCAACAAGCTCTTGGACAACTCCTTGACCAAAGAAATTGAACACGTTTGATTATGATAAATCTTATTACGCAAGGAATCTTGGCATATTAATCATTATATTTATTCATAAAAATATAAAACTATAAACAATTTGTGTGTGCATGCATAAATCGACACAGCGAGGTCATGAGCTCTGAACAATAGTTCCTCGTGGTACTCACTACACCAAAGGAGAGCGATTCTTAAATCGGTCGAGCGCCGGCCAATTCGCGAAGTAATTATCGACGCACCTAAGTGCACAACACTTACGATCATCAATTGCTTGATTTTTATGGGTTTAATCTATACCGAAGGCGTCTGAAGTAGTTTCACTTCGATAAAATATGAACCGCGCGCATAAGCGCGTTGCGATAGCTTATTGCGGACGAGCAAAAAAGAATACGCACGATTTTTATATTACAGAGCTCTCCCGATGTCTACGGAAACGGGTCATGATTCGCGCGCGCCCCGGCGTGCAGCTTTGATCGAACTCTCATCACCCTTATAGCCGCCCTTTTTTCCATATATACCCTTTCGCCGATGCTGCACGCGCTCGCGCTAACTGCGATAAAATGAATTGGAGCTGCCTCATAAATATGAACGAGCTTCGCTACATCGCGTGAGTATAATTGCCCCAGTTATCCGCCTCAAGAGAGTGAGTGAGCGCACGACGCGAGAGAGAGAGAGAGAGAAAGAGAGGGAGAAAGTATAGAGCTGCTACTTGTTCGCGCATATTAAATACAAAACGAATTCCTGCTCGAGCGCAAAACCTTATATTATTACGTATCCGTACGGCGCCCGAGCGATCTCGACCGAACCTGTTAAAAAGAAATAAGCTAAATGCTATTATTGCTGGGCGTGGAAAATGCCTTTTATACAATCAAGAAAGATGCCTATCTTGACGCGCGACTCGACAGTGCGATGTATTATATAATATTCATATAAAGAATTTTGTCGTTGTCGCACTATGTAGCTGCTGCTACCTGCAGAGTATTCATGGTTGATTATTGCGATTCTCAGCTTTGTATAGCTTTTTCAAAAGAATTTTTAATTCAAACGAAAATTTATTGATAGCGTGAAAGCACTTGCAAAGGTTTAAAATCAAGACTTCCAATAATAAAGCTTCTCCTTTATGAGTTCTCCTCCGACGTCTTTATAATTATATATTATAGCGCAGAGCACGGTCGTTGAACTTTTCGTTAAAAAAAAGGGAAAAAACATTATAGACAACATTAGCATACTTACTCATTATCCGAAAATAGCTCGTTCAGAATATTATGTTATACAACATTCGTCTACTCATCGTTCGCATGATACTCCACTCTGAATTTAACAATAGCCCATTATCATCTATTTTACTCCTCCTCTGCCGCTCGCTCGCGCACTAGTTTTCTCTCCCTTTCGCTCTTTCGTTCTATACGCTACTTTACCACTCTCGGTCTCTCCCTCTCTCTGCTTCCTCTCTTTTCTTTTCGACAATAAAAACACATAAAAGTCCATTATATGCTTTATCTGACACACCGAAATCGAATTATGCAAAGAAGAAAGCATAATAAGAGCGTGAATCCGTTCAGCAAAGTTGGAGCGCGACTAGTTGCAATAAGCTCGCGAGTTTTCCCCTATTAATTATAAGAGCGTTGTGTGTATGCTTTCGGCATCGTGAATGGCCTGGCTTTAGATACGTATGTATGTTCAAGCGACGCGAGAAAAAAAAAGTAAATCTGCTTTGTCTGTTGTTGCTGCAGCGCATCTAGGTCAGAATCAATTACGCGTCTCATTATTCATGTATGTGTATTCGCATCCACGTATATAGGTATGCAATATGTACGTTTGTGTGTGTGTGTGTGTGTGTGATTGTGTGTAGCCCAAGAGAGCAAAAGCAGAGACCATCCATTGAAATTTGCCGGTTTATAAATGCACGTCGCACGGAAGCTAAATTTTACACCGGCCACATGCACGCAGTTGCGGAGGGGCCAGTGAAGAGAGAGAAAAAAAGAGAGATAGAATAACCGCGGCGCACACCTGCAGCTGCGCGCATGATGCAGAAATTGCCAACGCAAATTGAACGAGCGATAATTGCGTTGTCGATATTTTTCTGATGCCTTCTGATTGGACTTTTGTGTGTGCAGCTAGCATCGTTTTTGTGTACATGCATATTTAAATTGATGCGGATATACGCGCGCGCGCATGTGTGACTGTAAAATTCACTTTTGTTCTCGCGCCGTGAACCTGTTTTCTATTATTGCCAATGTATGCACGCGCGCATGGATCGGTAGAAATGTGCGTAAATCACTTTTAAGTTTTTTTATATTTTTTTTCCAAAAATTTCGCTCTTTTATTCCCTTACCTATCCCCCTCGTTTCTTTTATTTCTCGATTGAAGAGGCCATTGGTGTCTTTTAATCATCGACTATAACGCCGAACAATAGGGCTGTGCAGTGGTATAGCTTTGAGAGAACGAGGGTAAAAGTTGCCGATATTAAACGTATAATAATGACAACAAAACTTTTTATCGCATTTTCTCATCCATAAAGCTCGAGTCAAAGACGACTGAGGCATTTCTTTTGAAGGCAGGAGTAGCAGCTTTACGAGGGCGCGCACTATATAAAACGCGATTCTTTCATAAATATAATTAACCATCTTTTGTATACACTTGATGATAAACACAAGCGAGTGGAAATAAAATTGAAAAAAAAAAGTAGAAGAAGAAGAGTTAACCTCGTATAAAATATTTCGTCGTCGTTATGAAAACTAACGGGCGCCTACGACAATAATGAAAAGCATGAAACGATGTGCGAATACGACACATAGCCCCGGTGTATTATACGCTCACTCTCCATCGTGATGGAGTATCCACTTGAGACATAAATCCTGCCAGCAGGCAGGCAGGCAGGAGCCTTTTGCACACAGTTTGCCACGTCGCAGTAGCACCAGCAGTAGCAGTATAGCAGCTCGTGCGTGTGCAGCAGCAGCAGCAGCTTGAGCAACAAAATTTTTCAGCCGAGTCAAAAAGAAGAAGCGCCGCCACGAGCGCGCGAGCTGCGAACGCCATAATGTGAACGGGACGGGAAAAAAATATATATCCCGGCTACCCGTGTGTATATCGCGCGCGCACGCCCTCGCGTATAGCTCACACGTAGTGATACATTGCAGACTCGAGCTTAAACGTTTCTTCATATTTATGCGACAAATCCTCTTATGTGCCATTGCGTCGGCAAGAAGAAGGAGCGTCGTCGTAGCAGAGGAGGAGAAAAACGAGCCAACAGCGTGCTGCGTGACAATGCGCTCACATGTGTAGCTAGGTATACGTAGGTGTATGAAGAGGCAAAAAAGAAGCAGGTTAAGACTGCGAGAGAAAGATAGCTGTGTGGCAGCAGCTGAGGAAGATTTCATCAACATTAGAGGTTTTTCTTTGCCATCCGAGCCGAGTGTGTGCAGATAAACTGGGAAAACAAGCGAGCACAAGCAAGTATAGCTCATAAAAGTATCCGCGCGGCCGCAATCTTGACTCTCTCTCTCTCTCGTCTCCGGGTCGACTTCCATTTTTTTGCTCCTTCGCAAGCTCTTTTACATACACAGCCGCACAAGGCCTATTACATTTCTGATAGATTCTCGACAGGCTTTCCCTGGCAATTTTCGGGAACACAATAAGCCTGCACCTCGTCGCTGGTAGACAAAACGTGTACCGCCGAGCTCCGAGCTACTGCGACGCAAAAAAAAAAGACCGCGAGAGCGAAGAACCTCGGTAAAACCTTAACTACTAAGATGAAGAAGCCGCTTCTTCTGCAGAGAGGATGCACAGAGAAAGAGAGAATAAAAGCTCGAGAGCTTCGAACAAGAAGAGAAAGATTGAGACAGCATATAGTGCGTAGTACAAACGCACTACTGCAGGAATGTAATATCGAACAAAAGACTCTCGGGTTACATTTTTTTTGCGAACTTTTGTGAGCTTTCGCTGCACTATATACGTATATACGATTATTATTACGTAAGGTACAGGCACGTATAAATGCTTTCTCTCTCTCTCTCTCTGGCACACGCGGTCGTGCGAGCTTGGCGAGCTTTCGAGCATAATACATACGCACAGTATAATATTTATGCAAGAGTAACGATAATAATGACGATGCATAACGATGATGATATAGCAAGATAGAAAAGAGGCTGAAAATCAAAGCAAGCACGAACTTTTATATACAAGCTCGATATATACACGTGCACGCGGATATGTGCAGCTGCACACGCGTATAATAACTCTTCGAAAAATATTTCATGCTCGCATTACACATTTTCCGTTGGTGTATGCGCTATGGTATGTATACGCGTACAGCTGCTCGTTTAGCGGCATATATAATATGCAGTTCGCAGCAGAGTCAGCAGCATGAAGGAACGGCACGAGCGGGCGCGGGTGGTGGAGCTCATTGACGCGCGCGCATATCCTCGCTCCTTTTTGTCTCTTAAAAATGAAATGGTCTGATCGCATCGTCGCGATAAAATTTTTTTTGATTGCTCATTGGAACTTGTGTGGTGGCGCCATCTCCAAATTGAGCACGAGTTTTTTAGATCATGATGATAACGTCAAAGCTTTTGAGTCGATAGATAACTGGCTGGTGGAAGCGTATTGCGTGGTGATTATATTTTGTAAATCAGTATACTCATGTGATTGTAGAAGTCGCCATTAGGTTCAAATATTTTGGAAACATATCTTTCATGTATCTTTGATTGCTATGATTGTGACAAAAAAATCTTCGCTGACCCAATCTTCTGGTTTAAAAATCTTTGGAGAAAATCATCTCCTCCTCTCTGCATGCCCTCGCGCACGATAAAAAAATGTAAAAATATTAATGTATAACAAGTATTTTATGAAAACTACCAGTGAAATTCTAACAAACAAAATATATGAGTTACATTTTGATAAACGTTTGAAGGTTAGGCGTATCACCGCTAGGTGGCATATAACGAATAATTGTAATTCCCATAAAGAAAATAGTTGAGTTTAGTAAATATGTATCACCACAAAAATACTAATTGACATTTGGCCAAGCATCATTCGGCTCTTCCTTCAACCTGACGAATAATTAAAATTGATGAAGCGATCGTTTGAAATAACACGTACTTAATATGTTATACCTAATTGTGTTCTCGCTGCCTTTCCATCACTTTCTTGAATATACGCATATTCCACTATAAATTTTTTATCCTGATGATCCCAGAAAGTGAGCTGGCGAAGAGTCTTCTAGAATCTCTAAATATAATTAAATTTTAAAATCAAAATTAATTAATAAATTTACCGATACCGTCTTTATGGCTGTTTATTATTTTGAATATTTAAATCAGATGGCGTTACCATTCAGAAATTATAATCTCGATTGCGTCGATGTAGGCCTCGCATACTCTTGACTCTCCCAGACTCGTATCGAGATGCACCAGTAGAAAAAAAGAACCATACGTGTGTAGAAGCGTGAACGTTATATTATAAAGCTCACCACTTCCGGACACTTGGAACTTTTCAACGGGCACAAGCGTGGCAGCGTAAAGAGCAGCAGCAACGGCAGCAGCAGCAGCAGTCGCGAAATATGAGATGTCCAAGTGGAAGACGACTACTAGTGAGGCAAAAAAAAAAAAAATTCTCGAGAAGCAGCAGCAGTAGTGGTAGTGTTACACGCATAGCGAGGTAGCCGCCCCTCTAATGTCTTTTTTCCCAGGGTTGAGACACACTCACGTATTCTAGAGCTGTGCATGCGGTCGCTCCAAACGACTCCATCCCACTCTATCTCTCTCTCGCTCTTTTTTTTCTCCTACGTCTTTCTCTCTCTTTCTCTCTTGCCCTCACTCACTCTTGAGCTAACTTTTTTTTCTCTCTCTAGCTTGAGCTCCAGCTTGCACGTGAAAATCCTTTTCTTTTGCCGCGGCTGCATGCAACTGCGCGCTGCGGCTTCATTAAGTGCGCAAGCTCCACGCGATCGTTCAACTGTGATATTATAATACCGAGTGATAATGATAACGAGCTCGAGCCATATCCGGGAAAATACTCGATTGTCCTGTAGCCGAGCCTAGAAAGGGGCCACGAAAATAAAAAAAGAAAGGGAAAGATTTTCACGCGCGCGCATGGCTGAACAGCCTGAATACGTGACCGAATTCGAAATGAAGCTGGGAGACCAGACCCCCGATCGCATTGCACATATAGGGTATACACATATAGTCGACCCCCTGACCGCGACGAGGCGCAGCTGTAGTTTAAGCTTCGCGCCAATAAACATCTATCGGAGAGTCGAATATTATTTAATCAGGAAAATGCAGGCTGTGCGGTGGTACGTATACGGCGCAGAGAGCAGAAATCGGCCTCTAACAGGCTGTTAAATATTCCAGGGCATGTGCACACGAGTGTGTGCGTACGTGTGTGTGTGTGTGTCGGGACGCTTTGCCGGTGATGGCCTCCTCTGCAGCTCTCTCTCTCTCTTTCTCTTCCCTCTAGCCAGCATATAGACACATAACTGCAAGAAGCGTATAATAAATGAGCGTTATATACGTATCTACGTGCGCTTGCGCACGTATGAGTCTCTATGTGTGTTAGTGTATAAGTGTGTGGGTAGGCAACGTATCCGCGGATGCATATAATTAAAGGCTTACGAGCCACAGGACTCGTATACTTTAATTTCCGGCCGCCTGGAAAATTCATTAGAATTCCTATATGTTAGCTCGCTAAATCTCTCTCTCTCTTTCTCTCCCATTGCTGCTGCTGCTGCTGTTGCTGCACAGCTCATACCGAATATATATATGTGTGTATAAACACAGGCGCGAATACACGACGAAATTCTCCTCGGCTACCTTTACTCTCAGCTCTCTCTCTCTCTCTATCTCTTTTTCTCTATTATATGCTGTTGCTACTACTACTACTAGCGCTGCCGCTACGGCAGTTGATGCTGCACCATATAGCTATTGCTCTGCTGCCGACTAAATTGAAATTTCAAAAAAGAGAAATTAAAATTTGAAGCTACTTGAATTATATAACGTATAAGTACGAGTGCGCACTGTGATGCGTTCGTTTTTTACTTTGAGACTGGATTACACGCGTACTTATTTAGACGCAGCACGTAGTAGCATGAGCAGGAGCTGTGCACTTTATATTTATAAACGCGCGCGCGTGGTACTCTTCTTCAGGCCTATACTTGGCGGAACAGGATCATCAAAGCTTTACGCGCACGTGCGAGGGAAAAATTTGAGCGTAAATGGTGCGGTACACTCCAATAAAGCTAGAAACGATACAATCGCAATAGGCTTTGGTTCGAAGGAATGGTTACACTACATCAAACACCTTCGGATATGTGTCTTCTCTAGGCCGAATTCGAACACGCGTTAACCCAATGTAACGCGCGCAGCAGCCGCAAGGAAAGTGCGAGGACAAAGCTCTAAGTTAATGGTATAGATCGCTAGTACGCAGCACCACCCCGCGCACTCGATAGACCGATACATACATCAAAGTACTCACCGCAGCAAAGCTGCACAAGAAGCAACGATATTTGAAATAGTTGCAACGCGCTCGAACTGTTCGCTCTATGTGTTCACGTGCACGAGCTCGCGAGAGCTTCTGTGCAATTGCATCAGAGAACTTGCTGGCACCGATACGAGCAGCTGCTTGCGTGGGTACGAGTGCACGCCGTGTGCCTCTGGAAGGTGTAGAGCGCAGCGTACACGAGAGTGTACAGGTGTGCGTGTGCGTGCGCATGGCTTACGTAACATTTCTGGGCTTTGTATGCGCATACAGTCTCGCCGCGTTGTCGAAAGACGGCAACGTGCATATTCTTGACTATAACGATCAAGTGTTCTGCTCGAGAAGCCGCGATTATTTTGCGCCGATTGATTGCGAGACTCGCCAAGTATATACACTGAATTGTGTATTATTCACTCGACGCCCGAAAACTTGATCGTTGTGCCGCGATATCGAGCTTCTTTTTTCTACTTTGACAAAAGTGAATTTCGAGGCGGGTCGGCAAAAACGATGCCAGAGGACTTTGTCCACAGGATATTGTCTCTGATCCGAAAAAAATATCCGGGGCAAAGTAGCGCTCGAGCAAAACTAAGTGGGTGGGTGTGTGTATGTGTGCGCTACAGTGTGACCAAGAACTGCGCGGGATTTTGTCGTGACTATGCGTCTTTGAGAGGAAATCTTGATTTCCCTTGGGTGGATAAGAGACTGGATTTATGCGTATACGCACTCGAGGATAGTTTTAATGATCGCAAACGAACAAAGTGTTTACTTCTAGCAGATATAGCAAGCGACGTATTAAACGTATATATGTTTACGTAATTTATGGAACATTTGGTTTTTTTTTGTTAATTCAAGCTTACAATTGGTTGCGATAGTAGTGTATAACTCCATTGATATATAATAGAGCCTACCAAACGTTTTCAAAGTACTACGTACACGCATGCTCAATCTTTTTTTCTCTTGAAAAATGTGTTTAAATCGTATTATCAGGATATTAGGAATGTTGCGGACCAATAGTTGCAGCTCAGTAAGACGTGACTACTGAGACTACGGTGCCTTTTCATGGCTCTTTATATGTCGAGAAATTCGTAATGACGACTTCGCTAGGATAAAGCCTTTGTGAATGGTTTGTATATGTACCTCACAAAAACTATTTTGTCACTTGCGAGTTTACAATACGCCATCTGTTGGTGTAATCAAATAGGTGCTAATGAAATATGATATTTGAATACGATAATTCATGTTACAAACAAAGTTAATTTTCCTCAATTATAAGGCTTACAGTTTTTATTCACACAACATAATTTTATAAAAAACTGCACATAATTTTTCAAAAAAAGTTATATTATAAAATATATTTTATGCAATAGTATGACGAAAAATGCCTTTTTTCGCACATTTTTTAGTGCGCAAAAAGCGTTTTTGGACACTGGTGTGCAGTAAAATGCCTCATTTCGACACTAGTGTGCGGTAAAATGCCTCGTTTAAAATGAAAGTATTTTTCGCATACTATTGCATAAAATTTTGTATGCAACACGTGCCCAGCTTTTTGCGCACAGTGTGCGGAAAAATACCCACTCGTGCCGGCATATATAGCCGGCACGAGTGTCCTTTTCCGCACACTCGTGCCCAAAAACGCCTTTTGGGCACGTGTTGCATAAATAACTATTAAATACACTTTTATAGGTATTCGTGTATTTATGCATAATCTAAAGAGTGTAAACATGTGCGCGAGCCGTGCGTACATCGTTTTAACAAGTAACTCGTAAGAATACGATCGCGATAAGGAGCGCAAGAGAGACAGAGTTACACGACTCTACACAGACACAGCGAAATCATGAGCTCTAAGCAATAGTCGCGCCAAACGTCCCAAAAGAATTAATTTGACTTTGCGGCTAAACACTCGTTTCTTCAGCACATTCAGCTGTGAGTTTGTTTTGGACGAAACACCCCGAATAAGACGGAGAAAGATTCAACATTGATACGAATGTATGCGTTGGAAGTAACGATACCTCGTCAAAGAGGTCTAGTTCACCCACTATCCTCGGTGCAGAAAGAACTGATGTACATGTAGTGGAGTCCCTAGCGACTCGAGCGCTCGATATAATATTATACACACCCATACGCAGAGACGTGAGCAAAATGATAATGGCCCAAGTGCGGCGCGGCGCATATCCGAAGATTATAGCGAGTATTAGTTTGATGCCTGCGCATGAAGCTCGCTCGGCTGCTGCCGCTGCTGCTCCGACTCGAGCATCCTTCATTGATCTAAGTGTATACGTCTAGTAAAACTACTCAAAACTAAAATGCAGTATCGATAAGCAATTTCGGCTGCCGAGTCTCGACTCATATATATAAGCCGCGGCTTTAAAGAGATAAAGCAACTTTTCCCTCGCGCTGCAGCAGCAGCGGCAGCGGCGGCAGCTCTAAACACAAATAAGCCGAGAGAAGAAATTACCACGATAAAAGTCGTTAAAAACACTTTTGCCGCCTCGAATGAGATAGGACGCGCTCGAGCTGTGCTGCTGCCGCTGCAGTTGAATGCTGCTGCACACACACACACACACACACCCAAACGCACACAGAGCAAGCACACAGGATATTCCGCTCTCGTATATTTTTCCTTTGGACGTTGGGAAATAAGGGGGGTGGGACAAATCTCTGTTTAATAGCTGCGGGATTTAATGCCTCCGCTCGCTCGCCGCGAATCGCATGGCAGCCGTGTGCGTACCGCGCCGTTGTCGTCGTCGTCGTCGTAGTTTGCTTCGCGGCGAAAGTCGTGCTCTCACACTAATTTCTTTGACACACGCTGGATGCGCGTTCGCGTACATCTGTGTGGGCTTTCTGCGTATGTGTGTGTGTAAGCCGCACTCAACATCTATTCTACGCAAATAAGTTATAGTCGCGCGCGCGCGCATATAGCCGTCCGAAAGGTGATTAATGGACCGCCGCTGCCTCGTCGACGTCGCACTTTCGGTGCTTTCGGAGCTCTTCACTTTGCCTCTAGCTGGGGCGCAGGACAAGTAATTAAATTGTGATTCGTTTATTGCCGAACTTTAAATAATTTCAGCTGAGGCTTCTTTGCACCGAGCTTCTCTGCATCCTGAACTGCACTCGCGAGTGGTGTATGTGCAGGCTGTACGCAATAGCGAGTACCGAGTGAAAAGCTTGGGCGAAATGAAAAGAGTTGCGGCAAACCGGCGCGGGCCATTGTGCGACGATCGACCGATCGTTGCAAATTCGAGCTCCGAGCTTTTCTCTCACTGCGATCGCTTGTCGATTAATTAAGCCTTGACCGCAATTGCGAGAGAAGATTTAAGCTCTCTTACTCTCTATCTCTCGCGCGCGCGCGAACGCATAGAGCGACTGTACGAAGTGCAGTCGTGTCGCCCCCGAGTGTGCTGTTTTCAGACTTTTGAGGCGCAGATGGTAATGTGGCTTTGGTTGCTCGAGAGTTGCCACTGACGCCGCCTCCGCCGCTGCTGCTGCTGCGGCTTCTATAGCTACTGCACGAACTTTCGCGAAAATTAGCAGCCACCGCTGCACACTGCTATAGCCAAGCCGCTGGTCTTATCCGCTGCGCACTTTTATACCAGACCTGGGAAACACGTGTTATGAGGGTCGTTGTCGCTACTCCCCCGCCACATCCTCCCTCCGGTCGAAAGCGAGCAAATAAATCAAATGGCGTATGGTATTTTTGAAACAAATTGCTTTGAACAATCCGAAGCTATTTAAACTTTTAGCCGGCCCCGAAAAGTAGCGATAACGTTTGTACGAATCAGTAGGTGGTCGACATCACACTCACATACACACATACACACACGACCACTCGA
This sequence comes from Trichogramma evanescens, assembly GCA_902732785.1. NCBI lineage: Eukaryota > Metazoa > Arthropoda > Insecta > Hymenoptera > Trichogrammatidae > Trichogramma > Trichogramma evanescens. The sequence continues at coordinate 16,346 of CACVKI010145557.1, read as the reverse complement.
GACTGCTCTCTGTGTGCAGCTGAGCCGAACTTCTATCAAAGCTCGGTGTCGACGAAACGAAAGCAAGAGGGAAAAAAAGAAAGAAAGAAAAAGAAAAAAGAAGGGTGAGATAATCGAAAAAGAGAAACACACATAGAGGCGCAGAGCAAGTGTGAGCGCGTTGCATTGCTCTCCGTCGCTCGACGAGATCGCGTCGACATGGAGAAAATTCAATGGATCACGCTCGTGTATATAGCTGGCGCTCATGGCTGGCGCTCGTTGGCGCGTTACAAGCCGAGTGCTTCCCTGTCTCTCTCTCTTTCTCTCTCTTTCTCGCGTACATACAGCTCGACGAGTCTTCGGACAGACCGCAAAACGCTACTTGACCTAATTCGTGCGAGCGCGCGCGAAACTCGTCGGCGACGACGACGACGAGAGCCTCGAGCAAAGCCATATACACTAGCTGATGGAATTCGAGCAGAAGAGCAGCTCTCACAAACACGTTATACTTTTTTGCTAGCCTTACTTTCTCTACTACCCCTTCACGTCTTCGCGTCGCAATTCTCGGGAGCGAGCTCTCGTTGATTCGTTTTCGCGTTTATATATATATAGTAGTCGCTCGCTGCTCGTCGGTGTATGTAGTTGCGCGCAGCAGAGTAGTAGTACCAAAACTTTTCATACAGAAACGTTACGTTCGTTTAATTTTCCGAAAATCAAGAGATATTTCTCCTCGCGCTTCTACGTATATGTGTACGAAGCAAAAAATATGCTGCATATGGTTCGATATTGCGCGAGCTTTGGATACTTTCAGGCTGCGCATTGTCGTCGAGAAAATGTGGAAATGTTAGGGCAAGCAGCGTGTGTGCGATCATTCCAGTTTGAGAAACGGAAATCGTCACTAAAAAGCCACTGCAATTGTGGCGCGTCTCCTTTTTCCCGCACCTACTTTCTTATTCTCTCTTTCTATTTCTGGTAAGCATGCGAGTAACAATACGTACCAAATGGTGGGAATAAAAGTCATGAAAAAAAACCTCCAACGGCAGTAAAATTTTTCACATGCGCGCGCAAAAAAGTGTACCTGCAACTGCAGCACAGGCAAGAAGTATACACGTGGACGTGCAAATTTCGGGAGGCGTGTTCGAATCGATCGACAGCTTGGAATACCCGCGTATTCGGTACGATCATACTTAGCTGGCGTTGGTGGATGCGCGCAAAAAAACTTTAGCACGCCGAGCGAGCGAGCAATAAAAATGATGAAAAAAGCGGGGGTAGGGCGAACATCGCTCCCCGCTCTCTCGAGTCCAAGAGATATAAAGACAGATCAAACTTACTAAGTATCCAGAGCCGTGTAGGAACGGGAAAGCTGTTGGAGCTGGCTACAAAAAGGCCTGCGAGAAGCGTATATAGCAGCGCAGAATCCCAACTGTAAAAACCGGCGGTGATACCGCCGCGCGCGCGGCTATTCGAGCTAGTAGTAGTAGTACGAGTGCGCGCTACGCTCAGACGCGAGGTAACTTTTTTTATCTGCATGCCGTCGAGCATAGACTCTCGCGCGCTGCTCCTGCTGCCGGTCATATGCCGCGCCGGAGTTTGCCTTTCTATGTTTTTCTCTCCTTCCTCCTCCACCTCCTCTCTCACCCGCGCTTTTATGTAAATACAAGAGAGGACCATGAGCTGGTTAGTTTTTCGGATGGGGAAAGACAAGCGTCCGCGACGCGCGGACCCATAAATTTAAATAGCGGGGCTTTGCTACTCGGCTTTGTGACGTTTTCTTCTCCCTTGAAATATCTCCTCTTACGTATTATATCGAATCTCGTAAAACGCAGCCAGCGTTACTCTTTCGTCTTCTTTTTTTTCTATATGTACGCAAAACAGCGAAAGAGAGGTAGAACGAGAGTCAGCATATGTGCGATATATAGGTACATTATATTTGCGTGCTTAAACGTCGGCCTGGAGCATCCCGCGCGCGCGCGTATAAGCGCGAAGGGGTTCGAGGCTAAGAGAAAGTTGTAGTAGCACGCAGAAGTAGAAACGCAAGCACACATAAGAGTATTAAGAGAATGGGAGAGACAAAGAGAGGAATAAAGATGGGAAGGGAGAGGAAGAGAGAAAAGAAGAGAATTATACAGTGCTCTCTGGTTGAACGCCAAAAGATTTTCGATATTTTTTGGCAACGGCTCAATCCACCGTGTGTAAACCGGTTAAAATGTTTTCGGGGGGAGAGAAAAAAAGGGGGAGCTGTGGGGAGAAGGAGGAGGTGGGTCATTGCAATACTGCAACTAGCTCTTTTTCTCTCGCTCGCCATATTCGGACTCGTACTACCACTATCCAACCCTTTCCGTGAAACGGCCTGCGTGCGCATTATAAAACTCGCAGAATTCAAATTTCATTCGAGATACTTTATCGCGTCGTGTGCATCATAAGTAATGAGTTTTACGTACTGAGGAGAATTCACAAAGAAAAATTCGAGTTCGATAGCTTACATTTTTTCTCTAAACACGCGTAAGATTGAAAATTCAAGAATGAGCTGGATGCTATACTGTCAAAAATATTTACATTAATATTAATGTAACAGTAGAGAACGGTTTTTTTCAAGTAGATCAATTCATATTGATTTAAAGCATTAAAATTAATGTGATTCAAATAATTATACTACATTGCATTATATTCTTTAAACTCACATTAATTTGTACATTTCTACTGAAAACACATCGCATCCGTATTCTTGACCTAGTCAATATTTTTCATTACCAGGTGAGTGAGATATAAAAAAAATGTTTGGGTTATATCCTAAGGAGGTCTATAAAAATCTAGGCAAAACGTTACTAAAATAAATGATGACTGACAAGTTCTTCTTGTCGATTGACGCACAAAGTTTGTGTTTTAAATTGTATATTGCCTAAACTGATTATCAAGTTCACAGGAAAAAACATCAAAGTTTGCACAAATTTCATTATTTCATTTTTACTTATATAGAATGATTTTTACTTTGCCACTTGCAGATTTAAAGATAAACTTATTCGCCATCTAGTGGTGACAGTTGAAATTAACTTCATAAATAAATCAATAAATACTAAAATATTAATTTTTAATAAAAATGTTACGTGAAACTGTCGTAAATAAAAATCAGTATTTGTTAATATAAATTTAATGTCTAATCTCACATTAAATCGGCATCAAATTCAATATTTTTTAATAACGTATTCTTCTTTCATTCGGTAAATATAAAGAAAAATTCTGCTAATGTACCTTTATATTCTCATTTCTAAATCAAAGTCATTCACGCAGTAGTAATCATACTGAGATGAAGGAGCATTCCAATCCAATCGAGGTCTCTGTTGGTTTCTTTTTCAATTTTTCTTTTGCTCTTTTATCGACACTTATATTTACACTACCCGATATAAAAAATTAAACCATAGTTTCAAAATAATGAAAACTAACGCTTTTAATTAATTAAATACTCTTCAAATAATAGCACGATCCACGATCACAGTTAAGAGGTAGTTTTTTTATCTCAAGACTCGCATACTCGTTCACTTTTTGCGCGCGCAAACCAGCGAAATGCCACAACGAGATCATAGAAAATGTTCCGCTTCACACAGAATCAAGAGTGAGATTGCGTTAGAATCAAATCTACTTGCCTCGAGCTGGTGAAAAATTCTTATTACCATCCGCAAGAGCAATGACTTCTCATTTCGAAACTTTCGTTTTTTAATTTCAAAACGAAAAAACTTTTGCGTTCTCAAAAGAAAATCACACTTACTTAAAAAATAATTTCCTCGTAAAGCTTATACGAGTTAAAAACTTTTTTACAGAAAGAAAATGCTTAAAAGAAAAACAGAGAGAGAGATTTGTTATACTACTTACTTACATCGCGAGCGGGAACGACATATTTCATTTGTGTTCATTTTTTTTTCGCTCCGAGATAAACAAGCAGTAGTGCGCTACTTTAATATGTCTCTCCTTACCAAGAGAGCTAGACGGAGATTATTTTTCATTAAACTTATTCGCTTCGGGCAAGTGTTAAGCGTGAGAAATTTACAATGTACATGCACAGTAGGTTACATCGAGCAGTAGCAGTGGCTGCCTGTTTCTGGATCTTTAACGAGTCGAGCGACGTGTAGCCGTTGTGTGTATAGATATACAAGGGCGGCCGGGGTTGCGCGCAAGGTCTTGTCAATTTTGCATTACAAGCGAGCTCGAGCGTCAGGATCAGATGCGAAATGCGCGGGGATTTGTTATGTACGTGCTTTTGGCCAGTGAGTGGCACCATATGCACTCGATGGATTATGAATAAGCTTGTTTTGCTTGCAAGCTCACCCATCGTGTGTACACATACACACACACTCGTACACAGACTTGCAGACTACACTACTGGACGGGGGAGCGATCGTTTGCTGTGTATGAAGCTCCGACGGGTCAGCAGCTCTCCGGCGCTCCAAATCCAGCGAGATTGAATTCCGTGAGCAAACAATATCATATGTGTGTGTGTGTGTGTGTGTGTGTGTGTGTGCTTTTTGTTCCCAATAATTTATATACCTATACATAGAGCCGACTATGGGCGCGGGCGCGCGTTGTTTATTAGAGTGCCTCCCCGCGTGTAGTACAGCAACGTGGTAACGCGCGCGAACGATTTAACGTGAGTTAATTGACTAATATTTGAATATATAAGGCACACTACTGCCTCTCGTAAATACGTTACATCGACGCGAGCAGATGAGCTATAACGTGGAACTACACGTACCAGCTACAGGATAATCAAGTTGTTGCGGCTCATCGAGCCGAACTTATCAGAATTCAAAATTCTGTCCCGAAACTATTACAAAGTTATGGCCACCCAATAACGATAGCCCAAAAGTTTTGGAGAAAAAAATAGAAAAAAAAGGAGATAATAGCAGCACTCTAACCTGCGCCCGAAGTGGATAATTCGATAAATATTATAAAGCTTTACTCGAGCGAGTGACTTTCTCTCGCTCTCCTACAAGTCCAACGTGAAAACTTTTGCCCATCAACGCGCGACCGAGCAAAGAAAAAGTATTTTCATACCCAATGGTGCTTAAATCTCTCTTTCTCTCTCTCTCTCTTGCTCTGCTATAGTTAAACAGTTTCGTAAAACGAGGCAATATTGTTGGTAAAGAGAAAACAAATAGCGGGCAGCTCGAGAGCGCCAAACCCAACATCGGTAAAGAAGTAGTCGTACGAGCTCCATTATTATACGATGCTCATATGAGGATGGGAACATTTGCCAAAGCGACGGTGGTGGCCATCGTAGACGAGGATTAGGTGGGGCGAAAAATCGCCATTACCTCGGTGCGTGCTTTATTGATAAGGGTCCGTCGCCGCATAAAGTGTCGAAGCTGAGAGTGCCGCGGACCCTTACCGGAATATCTTCCCCTCTCGACGAGACGAGTCTCCCTCACCCTCGACAATCCAATAAAAATGTAACAGGACAACAAACGTCATATCTGCAAGTTTTCAGCCGTAAAAGCCTGTGAGCGAGCTGCCACTACTACTGGCGAGCTGCTGCTTCAGCGTCGAAACTCCTCTTCTTCTTCTTCTCCACGTTAAAAAGAGAAAAAGAGACAGATAACTTTGCCACTCGTTTTCTTTCTCGCTCTCTTTCTACGTTGCTGCGCGCTCCGCTGTCGGACAGAGAGAGAGAGAGAGGCTTGTGCGCGCGCCCCAGTAACACGCCAGCGCCTGCGCTACGCTAGCTGCTGCTACGTCCATTAGACACTTTTCCATTTTCCTCAATTTTCTTTGGCGCGCACGCTAGCAGGCGCGCTCCATGCTATACTTGTATATAGCGAACAGCGCACAGTACATCCTCTGTTAATGTCAGCTCTCGCCTTTCTCGAGGCCCCTGTATACTAACTCGCGCGCGTGCCTTTTTTTCTTTTTTCCTCGTTTCTTCTTTTTTTTTTTTCTTCACTTCCATCGCGTTCGCTCGCCTGCTCGGCTGCTGCTGCTGCTACTACGAGCTTCGTCTTCTTCTGACTCTTCGCCTGTCTTTGCAAGGCTATTTTCTTTGTACTCGCGCGCGCGCTCACTCACGAGTTCCGAGTGTGTTGCGCGCCCGAGGTACTTAATGACCATGAGGGAGAGAACGTTACTGCGGCCGAGGGCAAAAAACTATCGGCTCGTTAGCCATCGACACATTTCAACCTCTATTTGTTCGCCCTGCCAGTTTCGCAATGCATCATGATTTTTCATTTACTTTTCCGTGCGAGGCTATATAGCAACAGCAGCAGTGAACATAATGTAACAGCAGCTGCGTCGAGAGAGATTTTATTCTATTTTTTCTTCTTCCGCTCGCCAATACTTCTCGCTCCGATTCGTCGGGCGGGGGCCGCTTCCGCTTTTCTGGCTCGCGCGCCCGCTAGCCGTTTCGGGCCAACATCCTATATACGGTCGCGCGCGCACCGACTTCGAGTTTCTGTCTCCAGATACATATTCGGTGCGGGCAACGATGTATATGAATCGTCGTCGCGTACTCGCGCGTCAGCTGTGCGACGACGGCGCCTAGTCGAGAGAAAAAAGCTGCTGCTGCTGCTGCTGCTGCCACCCCTACTGGCTCGCTCGTTCACGCGCGCGCACACACGCCACGCGTAGTTGTAGATCTGCGCGACATGGTCAAGTCGAAGGAAATTTTTTGATCGAATTGAAAGGAACGTCCAAGAGTGGCGAGGAAGTGGACTCCATTTTTTTTATTCGCCGATATTATACTCAATGAAGTTTTTAACGGAGAGGCGAAAAGGACGTTGAAGACGAGCTAGCTAGCCGTGGATGATGAAACGAGTTGCGGAAAAAGTTCAAATTGGCGTTTTATACAAAATCGTGTAACTAGATTGGGATGAAATTAAAAGTTGAGCATTCGAAAAAAAAACTTTCTACGTCTAGCCAGTGCTCAAATTTGCTAATGAGCTTAAAACTGCTTGAAAAAGTAATAACGATTCACTACCGGGGTAATTTCGTAGCCGCCCTGACCAGCGCCTCTTTCGAGCTCAATATACATATATCGATCTTTTCATCAGATCAGTTTTACGTAAATAGGTTTTTCGTTGACCTTTTCTCCGACCCGCTCGTTAAACATCGCTTTTACGTAAAGTTTTCATTTTTGAATTTTCCTTTTCCGCCTATCGTGGAAAGTTGCAAAGTAAACCACACAGACAATCAGCCTTGGCGATCTACCGGAGGTCCGAAGCTTGAGCGCACGGTATAGATGTATAATTCCACGCGGTATATGTCTGCAATGCTAATTTCACAGGGAAATTCGAAGATCCCGGGTACTGCACCTGAAGTTCGTCGAGACAATTATACCGTTATTCTGGGTGAATCCAGATAGGCTTAATCCCAAAGTTCAAGTATGGTGTCTGCAAAACCCTTAAAAAAACATTTGTAATGATCCGGTGTTTTTAAACTTTTGACCAAAAAAAAGAATAGCGTAGCGATTTCGACAAATGTATATTGTTTCATGAAGACTTTTCTACCTCATGTATGGTATGCCTAGAAAAGGAGGATTTTTCGAGGTTTCTCTTTCTCAGAATCAAATCGGTTAATAAAGTAAAAAAGCAGTTATGTATTTTTCATTATCAACTTCGAGTGGTTGGCTTAGTAAAATTAAATTAGGATTAATTTTTTCACGTGGAATTCATCTTTTTAAAATACGGCTTTTCTTTGTGATCGTAAATATACGATAGCCATAAAACGACTTCGATACAAACAAAGCTCACATTTCTGTCCAGCAACGTATTACCATTTACAAAAAAAAGCCATTATTAACTATGATAAGAACAATTAAAACAATTGAGATGTCGAATTTCAGAATGCATAGGTATCGTTTAACGAGAGGCCGCTACCATGCTTTTTTGAAGTAATCGTATATAAATAACCAACTTATGTACAGACAGATATAGTCTCAGTAAGGGCAAACGCAATCTCTTATTCTCTCGTTGCCTCTCTTTCATGCCCTCTACAGGGAATAACTTGCACGGTCACCCTAGAATACGAGAATTTTCTTCTTTTTGCTCGTTTTATTATTGAATAATCCCCTTAATGAAGCCTAGCCGCACGCTCTAAGCTTCGGCATCGTTTGGATTCTTATGCCCAGGACTTTAGTGTTTCTCTACCAGCCCTTCTTTTTTTTTTCTTCTTCACCTTCTTCTACCCCAACTTCTACTTCTTCTTTTACTTCATCGAGTCAAAGCCATGTCCATTTTATTTTTGAGAAAAATAAAGAAGCGTGTAGATACGGTTCGTTCATTCTTCAATTTGTGATGGTTGCTCAGATAAAGATAACGTCTAAAAAGCTACTTCATAAAAATTGCAGACACAGCAACGATATGATCCGCAAGGAAAGAGAGAGAGAGAGAGAGAGAGAGAGAGTGGAGAGAAAGAAGGAAAAGAAATAGAACGAGCACATGTTTGAACAATATATTGATCAATCGAATATGTTCTAGCATTAAGAAATAAAAAAGAATAAAATCTCTGGGCAATATCGAGAGAGATAGCTTGGAAATAAAAATACGTCGAGGTGCACACAGTGGCAGCGGCAGCGCCAGCAGCAACAGCAGCGCTAGAAGTGTAAAGGCAGCTTGTGCACGACTCCCAACGACCATCTCTCATATAAATCTTTCAACTACTTTTTTATATCCTCTCGTAATTCGACTTTCCTCATTTCGTCCACGAGGGCGAAAATTCCTCCTGCACCCTGTAGGCGTGTGTGTGTGTAAGTGTGAGTCTACGGGTGTATGGGTGAGTGCGCAAGTGAGTGAGTATACAAGTTGTTCGGGCAGAGAAACCAGCCGCGCCGAGGCTATTTCCTACACTGAACGAAATCATTATTCCAGTACCGGAAAAGTCGACATCATGTGACATGAAAGCACAGTTTTCTTGTGACAAAAAGAGTGATTTCTTGTGACAAGAAATCGATCTTCTTGTGGCAAGAAAACTGACTCTTCTTGTCACAAGAAAACTAACTTTTCCTGTACCATGATAGCGACTTTTCTTGTCAAAGTATGCTGAGCAATTACCTTAAACGGCTCAAGCATAAAAAAATATCACCCACGCAAGCATACATTAAAAAAAACGTGGAACCTAAGTCCAGCGAAAGTGGACAGCTGGATCAGCAGAAGATATTTTGCTGCCCCAGCAAAATAATTTTTCTGCAGCAACAAAAATTTTTGCC